>JAOUZG010028879.1:537099-551345 GCA_026289955.1 Argiope argentata | reverse complement strand
GTGTGTGTGTGTGTGTGTGTGTGTGTGTGTGTGTGTGTGTGTGTGTGTGTGTGTGTGTGTGTGTGTGTGTGTGGTGCCCTAGCCTCACATCAGTAGGCGCTCATCTTCTAGCCCGCCCACTCTGGCCCTTTAGCGGATAGTAATAGGAATGAGGTAGTTGACGCCTGGACGATGCAGAAGATGACGACGTGCTTAAAAGATGAAGCCGAAATATTACAACGTATTGTTTAAAGACGAACTTCCATGTTAGCGCTGAACTTGATTATCCAGCTCATCCTGTAAATTAGTCATCATCATTTGTCCAGCATTAACCTAATTGTGTTATTCATTAAATTCTAAAATATCATTTGGACTTGTTATTGATTGGCCATCACTGCACACACACACACGCACGCACACACAATATAGCAACAAGGAACTTTGGATTATGAAAATGATTTATTTTGTATGTTATTGTAATGCTTCTTTAGTTCTAGAAGAATTTAATGTCGTTTTCAGATCCCAACATTTTAATAGGCTGTGCAATTCAGAGATTAAAAATTGTAGGATCTTTACTTCGACCGAAGAGAAATTGTTGCAATAACGTGTCATATATGTGATGAAAAAAAATTGACAGGTTTTTTTTTAAGGTTACCCTTCTGTTAGATAAGGAACAGTCAGTCCAGAACTCAACATTCCAAAATTGACAATGTGGAGAATATTTCTACACTTATAAGTGACATTCATACGGGATAGAAGATCAGCGTCTAAAATAAAACAAAGCCCTTCCTTAGGCAAAATCAAAACTTTCTTTTCAGAAAAATGTTGTTTGGAGAAACGAATGTTGCTTTGTTCTACATAGAAACATTATTTTTCAGAATTGTCACGTTTAGAAAGTGAAAACAATTCTTCGTGCAAGAAATTCATCAGGAAATGAAGTTTTCTGCTCATATTTTACATACTGCCGTTTTAAAAAGTTTTTAGTTTTCCTATAGACATATTAGACCCATTTTCTACAAAAGTATACTGTATGGTACCCAGGGCCCGACTTAGCCTAGTTGGGGTCCGGGGCAAAAACTTCTTTGGGGCCCCCTCTGCTGTACTACTTTGGTATTGAAAAACATTCATTAAAGAAAAGAACGTAAAATAAAATTTCTATTCTATTTTGTGGCCCCCACTAATGTGGGGGCCCGGGGCTACTGCCCCGTATGCCCCTGCTTTAGTCAGGTCCTGATGCTACCGAGAGATTTGATAAATTTTTATTGGAATTATATCTGAACTAAGAAATGAATTTTCTTATCAGTTGATATTTCATAAATCTTTTCTAACTAATTCAAAAGGCTAGTCCTTATGTCATTTGAATTCAATCACATATGCCCAAGCATTACGGTAATGCAATTCTGAATGGATGTTAATTTGGAACCAATTTTTAAGCCCTTTAGTTAATACATCATTATATTTCTTAATTTAATTAAAGTTAATAAATATATTATATGCTTTAGCAAAGAAAAGATAGAATTTTAACCGCTTGAAATTAAGTAACAAAAATTTTTACTTGTATATCCTTTTAAAGTAAATTTTATTGACCACAATTTAGTGCTTATTACAGTATAATTTTATTCAAATGCTTTAAAGATTAAGTTAGGTTATTCTTTCTTTCTTTTTGGTCCTCCAAAAGAGGCTTAAATTGGAGTTAAAATTACTCCCTGAATTTGATGTTCAGATCAAGAAGTCTATCAGAAGGCAGTTATAATCATTTTCATTAATTGGAATTGGGAAACACTCAAGTAAAAAGATAATAATTAATATAAAAAGACACCAAACAATAGACATACATAGAATACATAATAGAATTACATAACTTGTTCAAAATGTTTTCCAATCTCGCCAACACAGAGCTGCATTCGTCTGATGACACTTCTGTACATTTTATCAAGTTCTTGTTCGGTGATATCACGACAACCCTCTAAGATGCGTAATTGCAGTTCTGTTTTATTTAAGGGAAGTGACAAATAAACCGCTTTGCGTACTGTTTGGCCACGACAAGAACTCTTCCAGACAAACGTCTATGTTTACGGCGGGCGATATAGAAACAGGTGTCGGTAGTGAAGTTCCATTTTGAATGGGTGGAATAGGATGGAAATCTGGGGGGGGGGTCTTTTTCTTGGGGCTCATTGATGTAATAAAAAATATTTTGTTCATTCGTCCTCTAGGCTTTTTAATATTTTCTTTGGTTAATATTAACTGCATTTCATTATTTAATAATTTTTTTCTCTTTAATTTGATGCCCTTTAAAATGTCTTTTCGATTTAAGAATGGAGTGACTTTAAAATCACAAGCACGTAAAATTGTGCATAATTTAGCAGAGTTTTGCTCCGAAGAAGCCGCAGTAAAATCTCAGAAAGTAGCTCTTTCACAAACTATGAAAAGAGCTGTTCAAGCTAGTGGAGTGTCGGATTTCAACACTAGGAAAATTAAAAATGAAGTTTCGGCACTGGACGAAAGAGAAGTTTTGAGAACTCCTGGAAAGCATTGTAAAAGACCAATTCACCGAAATTGTGAAACCGACAACTTTGATAAATGTGAAATTCGGCAAACAATTCAAGATTTTTACGCCCAACAAAAGAAAGTTACTTCTTTAAGAAATTTACTTCCCTTATTGAGAGAGAAGTCAATACATACAGTATAAAAAATAATTCTATTCAAATTTTTATTGCGAAATATTATTCGATTATAAAATTGCATGAAGAAAATATTATATTACAGGTAGCGCATTACACTTTTTTCAATAAAATAAAGAAAAATTGACATTTAGTCATGCTTTTGTTGTTGTCTTCCTGTTATTTCAATAGCTTTCCTTCTTAGAAATGATAACAAGAATCTAAAAATGTATGTACATTACTGTGAATTAGAAGGATTAAAATATTTAATGAGATTTCTTCTACTCAAGGGCTGTGATTGCGATTGTAAAACGAAGACAGATAAGTACTATTAAATAACATTAATGGGACTTGAATAGAAAGGTGGACATCAGGAGTGAAGAATTTTCAACCCCTAAAATGTAAGAATTTATGGATCCTTTATTGCTACACAGCTCATGACGGCTGATATACATTGAAAAGAAAAATTCATTTATCATTCTATTTTTTGAATTGACAATTCGTGAGAAAAAGTTTTCTTTTAAATCATTAGAATTCTTTTTCAATCTGGGGGAAATGAAAAAACGGTCATCTGAAATACAAAAACGAACTTTTACAATGTTTTTCGTAGAATAATGTAAAGCGATGTTGAGCTTTTTTAGCTCAATTCCGGGACATCTGCACGCTCCTGAAGGAATACTTGAATTATTTTCTAATTCAGAACACTCTTACATATAAATTCGGAATTAATTGTGTTGTAGAAAGCATATTGAAAATAAGTTACAAAATAAGTTTGATTTGAGTTTCGGAAAATAGTATATATATCAAGAAAATAAATTTAAAAAACATTTTGGAGAGATTTTAAGTGTATTTAACAAAGGACATTTTACTTTATAACAGAAAAAAGCAACCTTTTAGGAAAATTATGAAATAATTACGATTATTATATTATTGTTTTTATGTTGATGGACAGATTACTACGCGTTTGCTGCGGAGAATTTGATCCAATTAGTTACATAAATTTAAAATAATAATAAAAAAAATGAAGAAGATTAATTTTTTCCCCTTCTTGTGCAGTCGTTAGACACAAACAATTATTCAGTTTTTCTATTTAATCTGCATTGTTTTTTCTATACATGTGACAGGAATATTAGATATTTTCAAAATTCGAAGTATGCAAATGATTTTCAGCCTAGTGAATTATTTTTTGAATTTGTTTTCAAAAATTAAATGAAACATACCAAATACCGCCAATTTGTCTCTAAACGTGCCAACGTAAGAAACATGTATGAATTTCTCCCTCTACGAAATGAACTCTTCCTACAATAACCTGTTTCTTTAGCGCCTACCGTAAACATAGACGTTTGTCTGGAAGAGTTCTTGTCGTGTCCAAACAGTAAACTATTCCTCAAAAAAATCCAAAGGCGTTAAATTAGGTGATCTAAGAGGAAATTCGACTGGACCATGCAAGCCAATCCACTTATCTGGAAACTCGTTATTTAATTAGTGTTTCACAAATGTAGTATGGTGAGCTGGAGATCCATCATGTTGGAACCAAACATGGAAATACCGTTAAGAAAGTTCCTTTATAAAATCAGGAATAACCACATCCAGAATTTCATTAACATATCTGTCTCCCATTAACGTACCATCATACTATATGGCTCAAAGCAAGCGATGTTTGAGAGTACAACACCATGCATTCACAGAAAATTGTCTCTGATGATGAATAGCACGTACTGCAAATGGATTTACCTCTGACTAGAAGTGCTCATTTTTTGAATTTATGTATCCATCTTGTTTAAAACTGCATTCTTCTGTCCAAATTATGTTTTTCAGGAGAGAGGTATTAACATCTTTCTGATTAATTGCCCAATTATAGAAATCTAGACGACGTTGATAATTTGTTGACTCCTGTTCCTGCACACTATGAATGCTAAAGCGATACCATCCATTCCATCTCAATACTATCCACACCGTTGTGCGTGATAGGTTCATTTCTGAAGCAGTAGTATGAACACTACTATGTGGAGGATTATAAAAGTAATCAAAAATATCCATTTCTTCATCAGTTGAGAGAAGTATGGGCCTGCTTGGTCCATCTACAGAATATACGCTTCCGCTTTCACGCATTCGTTACACTGATCGGAAAATAAATCCCCCAGAAAGATGTCGGGAAATTGGAATATTTACGCCGAAATTCTCGCGTAGTTTCGCTGGCATTGCGATTGCATAAATTGTAAAGCATAAGGATTTCAAAAAGTTCTTCATTGCTGTATTGTGACATGCTGTTTATACAGGCTAATACTATTGTGACATACTGTTTATACAGGCACTCTCAAAATGTAGCAAAAGTGTGAAATATTTATGTGCGAGTTAATAAGGTATGTTATTGATAAATGCCAAAGTACAAATACCATAATATAATGATGCATCTGCTGAGATTATGAGACGCACCAATTAGTGGCCTATATTTGCATATGCAAACATTTCCAGTTTTTTTTTACAAGTTCATTGACTCTGTTATTTTGAAGTTATATCCTGTAATTCATGATATAACATTTTAAAGTAATTTTCAGAAAGCATAGATTTTAAAATTTGTATTTAAAACTAAAAGCATGAAGCATATTTTATTTCCTTATAAAGCATTCCTGCTTCACGTCATCTGCACCGAAGCTGTAAACATTTGCATTTTAATACGTGATTGACCCTTTACCAACTTTGATTTAACATATCTTTAAGAGTTTTCATGATAAAATTCTAAAATTGTGTACATAACCTTAATATGGACCTTATTATTAGAGGATGGAGCATATTTTACTTTTATGAATTTTTTTTGTTCTTGGTCGGCATAAAAATATCAATTTTTAATTTTTTAAAGTTTAATTCCCTGAAAATGTTAATAGATTTCCTAACATTTTGCATCTTTTTTATGCAACTTTGTAATTTACTGTTTATGTCTGTGATCAACATTTAAGATATAAAATCCGCAATCGAGGTTTTTGAGGCACCCTGTATATATCAGCAATTTTATTTAAACAAGGATTTTATTTTGATTGTAAGACGGAAAAGGTTTGTAAGATTTTATAGTAAACGAACGATATGTTTTCTTTATTGCTGTGTATAATTTTAATCAAGTAATTTTATTTCAAGGTTAAATTTGTTGTATGCCCTATTGTGACGACTTCAGATAAGCGAGGGATAAGAATATACCGAACTAAGCTCCCACTGAAAAGTAACCCTTTGTACCTTGTAGTTATCGATAGAGGAGAAATTTGTAAAATGCAAAGAATGCAGACATCTGGTACTCAAAGCGAAGTACAGCGATCAAGCTAAGTCCAGATGTGTCTGGGCGATTTGTGAGGTCTCCAATGAAATGGACATGTGTTCGGAACAAACATCGGGGGAAGAAACCAGATGTGTCCCTGTCAATAGATAAGAGACGCCCGCCTTTCAAACCGGCACAATGGGGACCAGCGGCAAATGGCAGTTCTTTCTTCTGGATAGACCACCCCAGCCAAGAGGGAGAGAGACCACCCACCTCTTTGCTAATCGATGCTTTCCCCTCCCATGTGATTGGAAAGATAACTTAGGTCAGATGATCCAATGAAAGTTGGGAACTATCCTGATTGCTCATTTGTTACCGAAGACCGGCCTATGAGACCCAAATAAAAGGGGACGAACGAGATGGAAGCCGACTGATGAAGCGAGAGCTAGTGATTGGAGCTAGAATTCAGCTTTGAATTCTGTGTAAATTTCTCAGGAGAGAATTTGGAGTGTACGTAGACAGCCGAGCCCTGTAGTTGAGCCCACGTGAAGTTCATCGGAACATTTGGACCTCCGTGCGTCCCGTCTGAAGCGTGAAAGCTCATTCTAGCTTTGGGAGACCTCCAATTAGTTGAACAGCTTGTCTTCTGAGTTACTCTTTCAGCAAGTTCATCACCTTACGTTTCCGGAAATCCCAGCAGGCTAATCGATGAGCAGATAATCTCGAACCTCGGTCTGAATCTTGCGGAAGTTTCCAGAACTATATCATATCTCTACACATCCGAGAGAGATTCCTTACTTATCTGAAACACGGCACCTTCCCCTAGTGGAACTCTGAACTGAATTACTTATGTACATGTAAAATCATTAATCAAGAAGGTGTACCTGTGCGAAATATATATGTATTATTGCTGGAAATAAATAGATTTTTATTTCTCAGAGTTTGTTTTCGGCGCAACTCACCAATAGCCCAGCCCACGACGCTACACTATATTAAGTATATATGAACTATTTAGAAGTTATTTATAACCTCTAAAAGAGATAAATTCGATTATTTATTTCATAAGAAACTGTTAATTCTTAGTTTAAAAGTATATGTAGCTTTAAATTGGTTATCCACAAATACGACCATATTAAATGCGTAATTTTTAATCATCAAATAAATGTATTTACCGTTATAATCATTTAAATCCCGGGGACTTCAATGGCTAATATTTTTAATAACCGTTTTAACCTATACAGCACTATTTATACACGTTTTTCTTGTGCCTTTTATTATGTGCATAGGTGTTTTTTTTTAATTCAGTATCGTATTTTTTGGAGGTCTTATATATTCCCTGCAAATTAATGATTTAGATAGATATGACTTTTTATTTTCTGTATATACATTTTTGCATATGTTTTTTTTTCCCTTTTCATAAGGGTTATTTTTCTTAGTTTCAGGATAAAAGCATCTACAGTTACTATCATTCTGTTATTTTGTTGTGAATGTCGATTGAATATACATATAACTTATTCCCCAACAGTAAATTATTGTTACTTAAATTAATTTCAGGATTGAAAAAAAGATAAATTTAATTAGTTGTCATATTTTTATAAGTTATTATGCTTAAAAAGTTAATTGTTTAGGCCTAAATTGTTAATTTGGTTATTTACAAAACTTGCAGTCTACCCAAGCAGCAAAGATGGTCGGTTAATCATTGCCAAACACCACCACACAGAACGCGCGAGGTAGGGGTGGGATCGCCTCCTATCTTGCCCAAACATTGGTCATGACCTCCAGCTCGGCTTGTTTCTGACGAAAAAAATAATTTTTTTTATCAATTTCCTTTATTGTTAATTTGAGACTCTGAAATGTGAACCATCACAAACTCTCTTACTTCTACGATATTTGATATTAATTCACATAATCGTGTGTTGCTATATGTAGATTGCAAGGCAGTACAGCATCCAATTCTGTTGATTTCTCTTATGAGAATAAAGAAGAAAGGATTGAACCTAGTAAATTTCCTGTTTTGCAAAGTTGTAACTTAACTAGCGAAAGGTAGAAAATAATCTTAGTCCCGGTGTTCTAGATCAGCATACATAGTTAGTATGTCGGCAAGTGTTTTATTAAACTCTTGGTCAATTTATTCGTTTGCAGATGGTAAACAGTGGTAACACAAATTAATATTTTTTTTATCAAGCTTTTTCCCAAGATAGAGGGGAAAAGACTTTTCCTTCATTACTAATTATTTCTCTTGAAGCTCTGTATTTTAGAAGGCTTCTTCAACTAGAGACTTAGCATTTTCTGATCCCTCCCTACTTGGTAAAGCTTTAGTAAGAGTAAACCACGTTAAATAATCTTGTACAACGATTTGCCGTTCATTATTAAAAGAAAGCTTCCAAGCAAATCTAATCCAATTTTTTAAGATGGGATATTTGCAGATTCAGTTGGCAGAAGATGACCAGTTGGTCGTAGCTGAAATGATTTTCGACGTTGAAATTCCTTTTAATAAGTTGTACAATGAAATCTACTCCTGTAACATTCCAGACAATAAATAATTCCATATATTCTTGTATACAGGATATCCCAACAAATAGAAGAGGCGTTTATTCTCCTTTACTATTGCAATTTGATATAGATTTCCAATTACGAAGCTTAATTAAATAGGGCAATTTAATGTATGAAAATACTTTAGTTCTTTAGAAGTTAATAATAAAAAGTTTCAAAAATTAAATTTTTGCTCAGCCGCTGGAGTGAAAAGTAACGTTGAGTCACTGTTTCTGTTACAATCATCTATAAGGACGCTACGTTTCAACGTTTATCTCTTAAATTTTCTGAAATATTAAAAGATAAATTTAGGATTCAGATACCGCACTTCTGATAAGTTTTCAGAGATATTTAATTTAAGGGACACCTATGACAAAAGATTATTAAAGGGTAGAATCAGAAAATGATTTTAAAAAAGTCTTCTGTATAATATAAAATGAACTTTTAAAACAATACTTGTGCACACTGTTACACAATGTGACTTCGAGGCCTCTGAGAAGAATGCTATTTCTTCTATGGGTCTGGAATAGCAGAAAAGGGGAAATGACTAAGCGATGGTTGCTTTTCACAAGCGTATTGCTTACATCCATTTTCGTTCAGTTTTTTCACCTCCCTTCTTTAAATAAATTGTACAAAATAGCTTAAAATTTAAGAATAACCGTTTGAGTGCGGCAAATTACTATTGCGCTTCACTTGCCGTAAAGGTAAGTATTCTTCCGCACTCAAACGGTTAATAGCATCGTTACACTTTCTTTAGTTGTTGATAATTTTATATAGAGTTATTAAATTTAATTATATATGAACAGTATAAACACATAAAGTGTTTGAAATATATATTTTAATTGATTTAAATTCTGGAATTTGGCATACAAAATAATAATAAAACTGTTTAAGGTTTTATTTTTTCTTTCTTTAAAATATTTTAATGGGTAATTTTTAATACTATTTAAAAGGGAAAAAATTATAAAAATCATTTAATTTTAACTTGAAATTTTAGGAGCCACGCCAACCATCTGATTCTTTAAAAATCAGAGTTCCCCAAGAAGCACCACCTTTGCATTTCAAAAAAAAGTATCCTTCAACAATTTAAATTCTATTCTTTTAAATGAAAAGAGCGATCTATTTTTTTTAATGCAGTTTTAACAAGGTATTACTACTTAATTTTTTTCTGTTAGTAATATTTGTTCAATAGAAACACTAAAGTTACCACCACACAGCTTTCTGTATTTACCAAATCTGCCTTCCAGAGGATGGGTTTGATATTTGACAGTTAAGACTTGGCTATTAAGAGAAATTTGTATCATATATAACTACATCTCTCATTGTTTTGGTTGTACGTTCGAATGAAAAAAAGGTTTCCACAATTAATTTTCCCATGTTCTTTTATTATTATTTTATTTATTTTTTACCTGAAATGTATTTTCCCCATTCACTTATCCGTTTAATGCATTTTTCTAGAATCAGTAGCCTATCGTCAGAAAGTTTTTTGAAAGGTGTTTGCTAATTTCTTCAAATTAGTTGTAACCTTTTCAAAGGCCTTTTCTATTCATTATGCTCCACCATTTGTTGATTATTTCAATGAATTCAATTGTTCCATTGTAAGCAGAGACATTCAATCTATTTAAAGCTTTTACATTTGTTAAATCAAATATTTTCAAACATAAGCCAGCATTTTGATCCTTAATATAACTGATAGTTTTATTGATCTGAAATAATAATGTTATTCTTTCTGAACTTCAGAAGCTATCGACTTTTTAAAAATTATTTTAAAAAGTAAATTATTTCCTGCGGAAAAAGTTGGAAAAGAATCGAAAGCAAAAAAAAAATTAAGAAAACAAAGAAAAAACATTGGTTTTCTGTGAAGTAAAAAAAAAATAAATAAAAAAAACTTTATAAGCAAACAAAATTGTTATGCTATTATTATTACACAAATTGAATTATATGAATTGTTCAATCAGTCGTTTTTACACTCTGCAATGAATTAAGAAAATCTAATGCTAAGAGACAAGAAAGGATTTTAGGCTTAATGTATATTTTACACTTAAACTTGTAATGGAAAAAACCCTGCTATTAAGGAAAAATAAATAGTCTTAATTATCCACATGATAGTCAAGTGTAATACGATGCTTCGTTTTAGTAAGCCAGAGGCGTTGCTATAGAATTTTAATCCAAAAATTCTCAAAAATCTTCACAATCACAAACGAACGGACGGTAAGTACAATGGACATCGACTGACCAGAGATGAATACTTATCGCTTAGTTAAAACCTATAATGGTGGAAACGATTACTGTTCCAGGCCAATAGGAAGTTTTATTGCCCATTTTGTTCTTGGAAGCCCCGATCTAGTTCATAACTTGGGATATATATAACAGGCGGTTTGAATTTATTGCCAAAGATTTGTAAAGCCTCTATTGCCGAAGATTATAATTCTTTAGTTCAGGTTATAATTCCATCAAAACTAAACAGAATATACCAATAACCAGTCAATTTACTGCTTTATAAAATGGGTTAGCCTAAGATTTTCTAAAAATAAACATTCACAATGATAAACCTTTTGTACAAAGAATGGGATTTCATCGTTCCAGAAGTAATTGTTGAAGATAATGTAGCTTTCTTGATGAAAGAGGTATAATTCATTTCGAATAATATTCTTTAGAAAAGAAGGCTTTTATTTTGCTTGAAATAAGGTCAAAGTGTGAATTCTAGACGTAAATCAGGTGGTTGTCCATATAATTGTTGTAACAATTCATACTGTGTGGATGGTAGTTATTATATTCACATCTTCTGCATATTTACAGCTTCATATTTTTGAATTTTGAACTAATTGTTCGTAAACTAGCATAAATGTAATTTGAAAAAAAAAGGAAAATGTCAATATCTGTATCATTTATTTAACAGAACGCCCTTCTCCGGTAATCAGGGATCCTCTAATCTCTGGATGCTAAACCATCCTGTAAACACACAGAACGTTGCCAGGAACTCAGAAAACGACTTTTGTATTCTTCTACAACTCGGCGAGCATTACAATTGCATAAGCACAAATCGTCAATATTTCCAAGTGTCCTTTGTTCTGAAATCTGTCTTTTAAAGTATTTAACTTTTCACAAAGAATTTTATTTTCTCGTTCGGCATTCCCGTTCTTCTCTTTGTTATCTTACTGTCCAGTTTCTCAATTTTTGCTTCTTCAGCTTTTAAAGTCGAAGTTGCAACTGTAAACTAATTTAAGTGAAACACATTATGCATGATCAGCATATTTTTTTTCAAGTCATAATGATTGCAGAACTTGCGTACTCTTTTTTTTTCTTCTGCAAAGTTCAAATGGGTGGATGATGGAGCATCGAAAAAAAATTTCTGTATTTCCCGTCGGAGATGCCTGGTTAGAACAAATAGCAAATGAAAATTATTCTGTTTAATATAATAGATGAAATGAACTTGAAATTAATGAAATTTTGTAATTGAAATTATATGCTTAGAACATGTAGGAAAATGAAAGCTTGAAAGCTTGTTCCATTTTTTAGCACCCTGTATTTTTGCAGAGTTCAAATATATTTCGGAGATGCATAGATAGAACAAATAACAAATAAGCTTTTTCTGCTTAAATAATTGATGAATTGAAATTTGAAAATAATGAAACTTTATAATTGGAATTGTTTGCCTAGAATATAGAGGGGAAAAAAGCTTGAAATCTTGTTCTATTTTTTGGGACACCCGATGTTTTTCAAATTTCAAATGTCTGGCTAATGGAGTACCGAGAAAACTTTTAAGTATTTCCCTTTGGTGATACTTGGATATAACAAATAGACATTTTATGCCAAAAATTATCATAATTTGTTTATAGTATTTCCTTCTAAAAATTCTTATAATATCCAGCTTTTTAGATATTTTCGTCGATGAGGTTCAATGTGTTATATTTTAACTGCTTATATTACAAATTTGTAAAAAGAATCGAGGGAAGCGATGTCGTCAGTTGTATTTGTTTTCGTTTCCGGTAATGAGTTCCGGTACAAACATCCGGTCTTTTTATGTTTCCCTCTGCTTTTGAAGATTATTTTAATGCCATATTCCTGTTACCATTAAACCTATTTAGTCAATATTTCATACTTGCAAGCCAGAACAAGGAATACTGATGCAACGTCATAGAAAATTATAGAAAAAAAGGGTCCAGAAAGATATGGAGGAAATTTTATCTATGGCCTAAATGACTGCAAAGTATCCTTTCTTCGTGTTCGTGTAGTTCTTTTTGGAAGTAGATAGAAAACGCGATACGCAGGCTATGGCTCTCTCAATTCTTTGATGAAATTGAGCTAGTTCAGCTCTGCAGCTCTACCCACTAACAACTGAATGCATTCAAATGTTTAAAATTGACTAAAAATATTGGAGCAAGGAATTGTTAGAAAAGAAGTGATTTGACGAGATTAAGCGAAATGTCTTGTTCATCTTCCCACTCGAATTTCAAGTTCTCTTTAAGTAACCTAGAAAGCGGCGATGCCATCTCTGCGAAGCCTTTTATAAACATAAGAGATAAGGAGAACTTTTGATCTAGGAATCTTCTTAAATCAACCTATTTTAAGGAAAGGGAAATTTTGAAATAACCATAATTTTAGCACGTTTGGGGTAATGGGTATATTTCTTTTTCCGTTATTTTGTACAGTCTTCGATAATTTGTGCAGAAGTGTTACGTATTATTTTGTTTAGTAACGAGTACCAGAGGTTCATTCATCCTTCTATGACTTCAAGATACAACATCTTATAAATTTTATTTTGAATTATATATTTCTACTTGATAGGTATGATGGCTTAAGTTCGAAGAAGAGATGATTACCAATATTTAACTTGTGTCGAATATCGTTCATAACCTTCAATGGATGACTCTACAAATTAAAAAGGGTTTTGTATTCCTTCAATAATGCTAGAAGAGTTGTGAGTTGTTCTTCATTAAGATTAAGATCCATCAAATTGTTGATATGTTCCACCTCATCTTCCTTCACATTATCTATATCTCTCTCATTGTCAGTTAATATTCTTATCTGGTTATCTTCGTCAATTGTTATTTCAATTAACTGCATTCTACGTAGGTATCAGTTTAGGATGTGATGAGAAATTAGGCAACCAAAGTTTGAACTATATCTGTTTCTAAGATTATTAACTCATTGTCAAATTTATCAGAAGTTATCTATAGCTAAAGTTAACGCGTTTCTTCTATGCAAGACGAAATTATTTGGTAAAACTATTAATATTTACAATAAGTGACACAACTACTTGCACCTAATTCTATGGTGATATCGGTGATTCCGATCCAGTAGATGCACTTTTAGCTATCGTAAGATGAACGGAGTGCATGAAGACTAGATACCAGATAAAGATCTCTAATGGAAAATCTTTACCTTTTCCCTTTCTGAGGTGTGATAGCTTTCCGAAAATGAATTCGTATCACAGTTTAGTTAAAACCTAGATATTGGAAATGTGAGAAATATGTTGGGGAGAAAAATGGTCAGTCAATAAGTTGAAATAATCAGACTGATAAGAATCAATTTTCCTAGAGATGATAAATATTTTAGGAGCGGTCATTACGTAACCAATATCAAAAAGTCACAAATATCAGTGATCAATACTTTTCAAAGAGGGGTGGTTTTCAAATCCTTGATACGATCATACTCGTGATATTTCGATTACAGATCTTGGATCCCTATGGAAAGTAACAATTGATACGATTTGTCCGATGGAAGCACTCGAACAAGAGTCCAATCATGCATAGGAAAAGTCCTTTACCCTCTGATCCCTAGGGATGACGAATATTTTAGAAACGGTTATTACGTAAGCAATATCA
>JAOUZG010028879.1:430621-507099 GCA_026289955.1 Argiope argentata | reverse complement strand
TAAACGCTTTGTTTCGAAAACATTTCCTTGTTAATTAACTGTAAAATAGTCGTCCTTTTTTTTAAAACCTCTTGTCATACGTTTTAAAGTATGAGTTATTCCAGTATCAGCGATGATGAACCTTATGAAGTAAATATCTTTTTCTTGCTAACGAAATAGACAAGTAATTATTAGAACCATAATGAGCAATTTAAAGTTCAGTTAATTTTTTATTGATTTTTCTGTTTAGTTCTGAAAAGTTTTCGGTGACATTTATAAGTCTGCTTTTTTTTTGTGAAGTAATAAAATATTTCAAACTTAATTTTTTTAAAATGGGGATTTCGTATAACAACATTATTTCTAGAGAATATGGAAATAAGGAAATTATTTTTGATTTGAAGTGAGATAGCATTAAAAAAATAAAAATTAATATCCAAAATGACTTTTTTTAATTTGAGAATTTTTTTAATTCAGGTTGAAAAATTGCACAAATTACAATACCTATTTTTAAACTTCAAAGAATATTAACATATTTTATATCTTTAAATTATGATTTTTTTTTCTAAAGCTTTCTCACTATTTATTATTTTTTAAACTTTTCATATTTTTAACTATAGATGTTTTATGATTATTGTTGAAATATTTAATAATCAATGTTAATCTTTAATTTATTCTAATAAGTTGACACGATAATTCAAAAGGAAGTCGTGATACACTTGCAAGGAATTCATTGTCTTTCTAATACAAGAGTTGCAAAGCTAGATTTTTAAAGTATAAATGAAAATATATCCTAGTCATGATACATATTTTTGATAATTTTCTATTAGTTAAAAAGTGGTCCTACTAATTAAATGCTGCAGTCTTATATTATAAAATTTATAATTTCTGATCAATTTCTTGGTGTAAGGATGCAGTAGGTATATTATCTAACTACTAAATTAACAGAAAGTAACATTTTGGGGCAAAATTATGGTTGTTGTTGGTTTCTAATGAATTTGTGTAAAATATTTCATTTTTATTTAACAAAACAGAAACCTTACTAGTCTTTGTATAACCGGCAAAAGCTAAGAACTGTGTTTCTGGAGCATATGCCTGAGAACACACCTTCATTTCTTCCTTCTTTTGTATGATTTAGATGCAGGATTATCCTTTTTTTTTCTTTCTACTCTTTCTTAAATGTTATACTATAGAATTAATATCTGGGACTATGCTGAATTTTATTCATTTTTTTTATTTGTAAAAGCTTTAGCTTCTTTCAAGTTAATTAGCATAATAGTTATATTTCCAAAAAGATGTTCATTTCTTATAACAGTAATAAAATTTCTAAGACTTTTTTTATTAAAATTATTACATTTATAAATATTATAGAACATTTAATGTTTCTTGAATATATTTTAGGTTTCATTCAAAAAATAAAAATACAGGTATTAAATGAACAATATACTTATTATCATTTTCAGCTTTTATAATAAGTTGGTAAAAAAGGTACCACCAATTTGGAGATTGGCAGTTAAAGGATGGTGATTTTTGTTTAATTTGGCTGGCATCTTATTTTAAATGGAGCTTAGTTTCTGGAAACTGTAAATTAAACTTGGGACAATTTAAAAATATAATTTAAGAATAGATTTGAACACTTTATTCATTTATTTCTGAAATTTGAACTATTATTATTACATGCTAAATTAAATATTTAAATTATGGTTTCAATGTTAAAAATTGGAAAATTTTAATTCATGATCTAATAATTTTATCTATTATTTTATATTGAAATATTGTGAAATCTCCTTTAATATGACAGAAAAATTTTGACATTTTATAACTCATTGTTATGTTCTTAATGGTAGAAATAATATATGAGAGTATACTGAAACCACAACATTTTATATTAATATTAATGTTAAGTTTTTTCCCACACTAATATGGTTAGGCTTAACATGTTTTCGGCCGATTATTTTAAACAATTCTATTTTTAAAATGTTTGATGCATTTAAAATTAAACAATTCTATTTAATGAATTTTTCCAATTCCTTTTAAAATGCTTTCAAATTAAAATAATACAGAATAAAAAATATTAAATATTTCTTATCTGCATTGCATTATTCCCATCTGATGTAGAAAATTCACGCATTTTGCGTTGCCACAATTGGCATTGGAAATTCAATGCTAGTATAATTTTTTGATAAATTATTTATAGTAACTGTAATTATTAGGCCTGGATATCCTGGTTGGTAGGGCATTAGATTCGCATCTGTTGGGGAGCAAGTTCAAACCTGACCGCCGAAGACTGTATGTGTGGTGGACACTAAATTTCTACCTTCGGGTGCTCGCAGGTTATATCCTCAGAAACTTCTGCATCCCTCCTTCCATTGTAAAGCAAAACAAAATAACAACAATTGTAATTATTTAATAAAAAGTAGTAAAAGTAAATTTTTTTTTTCCCAATTATCCAAGTAGGAGTTCATTGATTTTTTTTTTTTTTAAATAAAGCTTGTATTTGATTCAAGGTTCTTAAGGTTACATTTTTTTGGTATTTCATGTGTTTCTTTATCTACTAGAGCTTGAATTCTTGATTTAGTTTAGTATTATCTATGACAATGAAATATTTTCAAAATTTAACTATGTTAATCAATTAAATATAATTAAAAATTTTACTCAACATAGGAGATCCTCCCTGTTAGGGAATTTGAGAAATAATTGATTGTAAGATCTCTAATGCTTAAAGTAAAAATATATAGATTTAGGGATTATTTCATAATTAATGCTGCCAATGTGATGTATTTACTTTGATCAATTTTCAGATTAAGTCAATATTGTCAGTTTCATTATATATATATATATATATATATATATATATCAAAATAGGGGTATTTCTAAGTTTGCATGGCAATTTTCTAGAGATAATGGATTTACCATACCTAAATGCCAGTTCCAGTTAGGTGCTGGTTTGCATTTTCGTAGGATATATACCAAGGATTCTAAAAGTAAAAAGTGTTGAGAATAATAAAAATAAGTTGTGGAAATTTGCTACTCATCATTTAAAAATTTATTCACAATGTTTATAATATAAAAGAAATAATAATCTGAATATTATTTAAATATAATTTGATATAACATGAGTATGATGAAAATTCAAAATTTGCCTAGGTTCCTCATTTCAACATTTTTTGATATTTATTTTTAAAAAAAATTAATCCTTGTGACTAAATTTTGCAAATAATTGTTGAAAATTAATGCAAAAGCAATTCTTGATTTTTTTTTCAAATTTTTATTTAAAACTAAATATTTAAGTCAAGAATTAAAAAGTTTGATACTTACTGCATGGTTCCGTATTTTTGTGTAACTTTTAAAGAAATAGTATTTATATATTTCTTTTTTTTTTGTAACAAATAAGTATTTTTTAGGGTAGAGATATTTCTGTAGAAGAATTTTGGAGAAGTGAGATTCTAGGCTCTTATAACTCAAAGATTGATTTAGACTCGATTGTAGTTTCAAATCGAGATCTCCATAAATTAACAGTTCATGCAGAATTCAGGAAGTAAGTTTTTACTATCTTCTATTTTTTTACATTTTTATTGCAAATATAATGTTTGATTTTTTTAGTTAAAATTTTTTAAAAACTTAATTATCCAGTTTTGTTAGCTATGGATTGATATTGGATTTGTTTGTACAATGTAAGTATAAATTATGTTAGCCTATTCAGGATATTCTATATATAGAACTAATAGACAGCATTTTATCAAAATTAGTGCTCTTGTAGCGTTAGCCTTATAAGCTAGATAATATCCTCTGAGCTGAAGGGTCTCTTTTGCTCGAACGGTATATCGCTCGGCTACTGGCTCGAACGTCGCAGGTTCGTACCGCGACCTTCACTTGCAACATTGGTGACCTTGCCAACGCAGCCTTCCGCAAAGTCGTGGCGCCATCTACCAGCCAACAAAGTCGTCGGTAACTCAACGCATCAAAGCCGCCTCTTAAGCCGTTGCTAACTCGACGCACCAAATCGTTCGTCTCCCGTCCGACTCACTGGTAGGGGAGTACTGTAGCGTCAGCCTTATAAGCTAGATAATATCCTCCGAGCTGAAGGGTCCCTTTTGCTCGAACGGTATATCGCTCGGCTACTGGCTCAAACGTCGCAGGTTCGTACCGCGACCTTCACTTGCAACACACTTATTCAAATTATATGTTCAAGGATTTCTCATTCAATATGTTTTTCTAAAATTATTCTACAAGGAATCTTTTTTTGCTTAGAGGATTAAATTTATTTTTTTAAAAAATCCTAAAATGTTAAATTTTCTTTATTTTTTCAATTTTGAGGTGATACAATACCTTTTAAACAAATTCAAAATATTTAATATTTGGAATTATATTTTAATTGTATTTTATGTGGAATAGAATTCAATAACTATCCCTACAATAAATTTCTATTTATAACATCTAATTTTTTAAAAAATTAAATTAAAAAATTTTGAAAGGCTATTTTAAATATACAAATTTTTCTACATTTTTTTTTCTTGTTATCTATTAATATATTACATAGAACTTGTTATGGTTGATATTATTGTTGATAATATTTTTAATGTTTCTTTTATTGTGAAAGACATCAAATTATGAAAAATGTATTAATTCTTTCATTTTTAACTTTGGAAAATTTACTACAAAGAGTTATATTATTGTCCTGTTTTAAAGCAAGACTATGTCTATTTTGGGATGAACCTCATAATTTTGAGCCAGTCAAATGACGGGTATGAATCTAAGCTGGCGCCACCTTCTCCAAACGTCAACGGTGCACCAGCAGGAGGACTTATGGCCCTGGCAGATTTAATGTAGGTCAGACCTAATTACGCAATGGCTCTTTGGTGGAATTGGATCTCAAACCTGAAACCTTTTGGTTCTAAATTGCTAAAATTTATTGAAATAAAATATTTTGTGTGTATAATAATATATATATAAATGTATAATATAAATGCTAATATATGCTGTGCAGACACCGCTTTTACTGCATATTGTTGAATGACAATAGATAAGTGTAAACAAATTGCCTTACAAAAATTTTAGACTACTTCAGTGATTATTTTTACAGCTACATTTAATTCATTGGGTGTAACTAATAAAACTGGTGTGTAATAAAAATCTATTTTAAAGAAAACTTGTGAATAATCAGTATTTTACAAATCTTAACTATAGCAATTTTTAAAATTAATTTTTTTAAATTTTCTTTTGGGAGGGACTATGTCACCTGAAATTTTCTATTCATAAAATAGCACAAATTTGACAATTTTTTTTAACCAGCCTTTTTTTCATTTTATCTGAGCAAAAATTTCTGATATGCATAATCACATTAGCCTGCATCTTGTGTACATGAAATAGGTCTGTATTAAATCTAACATCTGTAAGCATGAGAATTCATTCAAGCATTTTTTTAAAATGAATATTATGATAGCATTGCTGTTATAATATTTTTTTATTGTCATAATAAAGAAATTTTTGGCATGGATTAATGCTGACACAACCTATGAGAAGAGTATATTAGTAATCATATTGTGTCACAAACAATTTTCAAATTTTAAAAATGCTTCATTTATATCATTACAACTTAATTTGTCATTCAACAGAAACATAAAAGTTCTGAGAAAATAATCCATTTCTTTCCCTGTCAATTCAGTTGCTGGAATGTTAAATACCAATTTACAATTTTTTTAAATATAAAAATGATTGATTATATTTTATGGATATATTCTATTAGTGGTATGCTAGAAACTATTTTATTTTAAAATTACCCTCATTTTAAAAACCTCTCAAAATGTACTATGTAATTTTATTTGAAAAAAGTATAGTTGGTTTTTATTTTATAATGATATATTTTATAGGTTTTCAGGTTTTGTTAATGACCCATTACATAAAGATACCTTTGGAGATCTTTTAATGCCAGTGTTTCGGCATTTGTACTTACTCTTACTAAGTAGCAATAGAAAATCTGATGGTAAGTTTTTGATTAAATTTTGAAATGAAAAATACTAAATATTCACTCTTATCCCTTAAATAATTATTTGCATAAATTTTTAAAAGAAAATTTCTGTAATGGCATGATTTTAATGGAAGAGATGCTTGTTAATTGAATGGATAAATTTTTTCACTAATTATGCTTTTTAATATATAAAATTTCCATTGTATTTGTAAATTAGTTACTAATTTTTAAACTGTTAAAATAGACGCATACTTCTTGGTGGGAAAAATGCTCTAAATCTAAGGAATTGTATTTTATCTTGTATGGATCAATAAATGTATGCATGTAAAAACTGTTAAATGGGACATTTGAAACTTTTGTCTGATCCTATTAACAGAAATAAGTAAAACAGTTTTTGTACACTAAAATAAAAAAAAACCCTCTTTAAAGGTTTGAAGACAAAGGTAGATTCCTTATCATTTAAGTAAATACTTTCAAATTCCTTTCAATTGAAAGCAAAAATGATAAAATATTACATATTGAAGCAGTCACAGGTAATGACTATTGATATAGCATAATTCAGTATTTATTGCAAAAATATGTGTTTAAAATGTGTTTTGCCTTATTTATTTAAATGAATAATTGAGCACAAGATATTCAAAAGAACTAAATTATGTGGTGGTACTAAAATTTTCTATAGTAACCATTTTAAAATAATGTTGCTAATAAATATTTTTTATTTAGTTTTATCCAAGCTATTAAATTAGAATCCACATTTATTTTAAAAATTACAAATTAAGAAAGAAAAGTAGCAAGTTTTTTAAAGTAGCAATATAGGTTATATTAAAAATAGGCAAGGTTGAAAACATTTTTCTGTCTATAATTTCTAAGCAATTGCATCTATTGGAAAAACTTTTAGTATAAAATTTTCTCATCTTAATGAAACTTAACGTTTCTAATTTTTTTTATATGTTCAGTTGTAAAAAGTTTAGGGTTAATGTAAATTTCCACCCACTTTAAGCTAAATTTATCATTTATGAATTTATCCAAGATTTTTAATTTCTTTACATCATACCTCAGGGTGGTTAAAATCCAATCAAAATTACTCTAGTTATTGTGTCAGAGAGAACATTGGCAAAATGTTATATTCATATTATATATATATATATATATATATATATATAATATACACACACACACACACTGTTTTCTTATATGTACTGTCTTTCTTTCTCTCTATTTAGGTATGGGTATAAAACTGTTCAGCAAAATAAAGCTAAAGTAAATATGAAATAAAAAGTGTGTAATAGGAAAGGATTGCAAGAATCGGAAAGTAATTAAAACAAAGAATTCTGAAATAAATAAAATTCAAAAAGTTTAATTTCTCCAGTTTTAATAATAAGCAAAGTTGGGACACAAAATTCCTTAAAACTATTTTTATTATTTGAAGCTCATTATTCCTTCCAAAATTGTGTCAATGCATTGTTTGGGCTATATTTTGCTTAAGATCTGGCTGCTTTGAAAGCATGCCTTTTTAAATTTGTGTGTGTGTGTGTTATGTAATATTTTGTAAGCAGAAGGTGGTTTCAAAGGCATAGATGGCACTTTGAATTTTTAAATTCGTTTTATTCCATTACGGGAAGCATGCATTATGTACAAGTGGAAGTGACAAGCACAAAACAGAACGACACAAAATGGAATGAGAAAAATGTTATGAAACTTTTTTCCCTGTGAATATATACTTTTAAATTTTAATAGAGATTTCTGTAGCATGTAAATTACATGTAAGGGAATCATATTGATCTATAAAAGGAATGTGCTTGTCTGGGCAATTTTTATCCCTTCTCTCAGAGTGTGGGAATTAGTTGTCTTTTAGCCGATTCAGCAATTTTACATAGCTTCTGTTGAATTAATGAACTAGAACTGGTGGAATAAATTGGGAAATAAGAGAATATTCTTAGACGGAAGTTACTATGGCTAAATTAAGATAAAAAATTTGAAATTAATTAGGATTTAATTTAATTTTAAAGTATCATTACAATCCCCCTCCCCCACACTGCAGGACGTGGAAGTGCGTTGGGACCCTTCGACACACAACCATACCTTACAGTGGTGTCCGAGTGAGAAATTCCAACTTTAAAGGAGTATTAAAAGTGATGCCTACATGTAAATGAGTATTAATAAAGATACCCGAGTTTCCCTTATGTTTGCATTTTGCATCTTTGCATTAATACACAATCACTTTGAACAACATTATTTAAAATGTAAATAGTTAGTGATATCTTTGAAAATGCAATATTCAACATCATCAAAAATAATATTGAAATGAGCAGCATAGAAATGATTTTTTATAGAAACTCAGCTGATAGCTCTATTTGGGGAGGAATGCCTCTAAAGAATGCTTGCACACAGTGTCCTTTAATAGCAATAGGCTCACCAGAATCATCGAATCGAGTATAAAACCATGAAATGAGAAACTGAATTTATAAAAGAATAACATATCAATATATGTTATTATTTTATATTTTTTATTTATTATTTATCAACGTAGTTTTGACTTTGCACGAAACACTTAAATATGAAAATAATAAATATGAGAATCAAGTTACTCATTATAAACATTAATACTCAATCAAATAGTACGAAAAAGTGTAATTTTTAAAAGGGGGAAAATTTTTTACCCACTAGTTAGTCAATTATTGGAAACTGGTTAAACTTTGTCCACTAAATTTTAGTAATGGGTGAAACTAAATGACCTAAAATTTAGGATATTAAGAAGGGGATTATAATCCTTATTCCCTTTCTACTCTTATTCAGGGATACTTGTTTTCAAAGTGGAAAACAAAAAATCCAAAGATAGAACTTAATGATGAGGTTGGCCCTATACTTGCATCTCAGTAAGATGGTGCCAATCAGAACATTATCGGGAAAAAACAAGACTAATTCTAATAACCAAGACAATCGCCAACCTAAGTTGGGGTTTATGTGAAAGATAAAGAAAGATAAGAAATAAGTTTTTTTAAAAAAAATTTAAATGCTTATTCATGACTTAATTTTAGTTTTTCTGGTGGGTAATAGGTTCTTAATTTTGATACATGAACTGTATCAGTAGGCATATATGTTAATGCTTTTGGTTTATTTATTTCATAATTTACATCTGAAATTTTGGTTATTTCATATGAACCTGAAAATACTGGAGATAATTTTCTACAATTTGGATAACTCAATTACTCATACATTACAATATCATCAAGTTTGAATGGAGAACGTATAAATTTTGCATCATATATTTTTACCATGATATTCTATTGCATTAATTTTAGCCTATTTTCTGACTTCTACTGGAGGGCAGAATTGATTTTGAGTTAAGTGAGAAGGACAAGGTGAAGTGCCAAATAACAAATACAGCAGGAGGAAATTTTGTAACAGAATGGGGTGTTAAATTATATTCATTGATTGCTTGTTCTAAAAGTTTAGTCAAAGGAATTTTAGTTGGAGAAGAATTGATGTTACATTTCATTTTAGTTACTATTTATCGGTTAACTCTCTCACATTTTCCATTAGTTTGGGGATGATGTGATGAGGCCAACAGATGCTTGATGCTGTAATTTCTAAAGAAATGTTTGAATTTAGATGAGGTAAAAGCATCATATCTATCAGTTAATAATTTTGATGGTAACTGAATTTGAAAAACTTGTTTTAGTATATTAATATAACTTTCAGAAATTTCATTTTTTGAAGGAAAAGCCCAAACATATCTAGTTGCATGATCAATTACTACATGAAGAAATGTTTTAGTTGAATTGTAATAATTAAATCGACCAACAAATCGACAAAAAGACATTTAAAAGGACGATCTATGGGGCACAGCCTGTAAAAGGTCAAGTCTTTTTTGCCTTTTCTTTTTATTTAATTGACACACATCACAATGTTTAACAAAAGTGCAATACCTTGAGTAATATGAGGCCAATAATATTGAGGAGTAATAAAATTTATCATTTTTTGAGTGCCTGGATGCCCCAATTGTTCATGAGCATTTTGTAAAATTTTTCTCATAAGAGAAAAAGGTACAACAATTTTAAACACATTTTTCATTTTAACTACAAACACATGATTAATATTTAAATATTTAATATAATTGAAATTGCCTAAATTTTGATAGTGTTTTATCTCATCCAATTCCAATAAATGTTCATAATGTTGGAAGTATTGAGCAGTAAGATGCCTTGATAACATATCAGCTTCAACATTAGCTGTTCCCTTTTAAATATTTAACTTCATAATCAAACATGCTCAGTATTAAAGACCAACAAAATGATCTTCCCCTTAAATTTTTAACATTCTTAAGCCAAACTAGAGCAGCATGATTAGCATGAATTAATTTTTTCCCATGTAAATAGTAATAAAATTTATCAAGAGCATCTGCTATAGCTAAACATTCCAACTCAGTTATACCATAATTTTTTTTCTCATTAGGATGTAAAGTTCTTGAATGATAAGATATAGGAGGCAATTTACAATAACAATCGAGTTGTTTTAGCTCCAATGGTTGCCTGATATGCATCACAAAAAACATGAAGAGGTGAATTAAGGTTATATAGTTGTAATATTGGTTTAGTTATCAATTTAATTTTTAACATTTCAAAAGCATTTTGACAGTTTTCTGTCCCATTGCTATGGCGTATCTTTCTTAAGATGATTATTTAAGGGTTCTCTAATTTTTGCATAAGTATCAATAAACCTATTATAAACATTTAGAGACCCAAGAAAACTTTGAAGTTTTTAAACATTTTTTTGGAGATTGTAACTTCTTAATACTTTCAATGTTATGATTATCAGGAGAAATGCATCCTTCTTTGACTTCATACCCCAAGAAATTAATTTTATCTTGAGAAAATACACATTCAGAAAATTTTGATTTAATATTTTCATCTTCACACATTTGAAAAATCTTTTTTAAATGATCATAGTGTTCCCCTAAGGAGTTAAAGAAAACTGTGTCATTGAAATAGTGATGTGCAAAATTAGAAAATTTATATTTATTTAAAATTGTATGAATGTTCTATTGTATATTTCAGGTGCATTTTTAAAGCCAAAAGGTAGGACTTAAAATTCGTTTAAACCTTCAGTAGTTAAAAATGCCAATTTATGTTAATCTTGTTCATGTAAGGGTATGTGCCAATATCCAAATGCAAGATCTAAATTTGAAAAAACTTTAGCAGTACTTAACTTATCTAATAAAGTGTATATTTTAAGTAGACACTCTGCCTCAGATTTACAGAGAGATTTTTGTGATAATCAATACAAAAATGACTATTCTTATTTTCATCCCTTTTATTTGCTAATGTTACAGGGGTTGAATAATTACTAGTAGATTCTTTTATTAAACCAGCAGCTAACAAGTTTTAATTTGTTTATTTATTTTAATTTCATCTGTAGCAGAAGTTCTATAAACCTTTTCTAAAACTGAAAAATCAGAGGTTACATTTATTCTAGGAGGTTTCATTCTTATTCTACCAACATCATATTTATTTTTTTTGCAAACGCATGAGGAAAATCTGACACCAGAGACGACACGGGTATAGATAGTTTGCTTGCAATCAGAGGTGGGAAAATTTCCCCTGGGGTATTCACTACCTTGATCTTATTATCACCAGTGTTATTATTTTCAACTATCTGTGAAGGCATGCAATTATTATTGGTATGAAAATTGTTACTAATTTTTACATTTTGAAATATCTTATTATCATGATCTTATTAACTTAGTACAAAAAAGTGTCAATCAACTACAATCTGGAAGTCCTAAGATGATGTATGTTGAAGAATTGTCCATAATATATAATTTAATATTTTTTAATTCTTTTGGCCAATTTTTGAATAAAAGTCACTAATTTGGGTTAATTGGAACGTTCCATGAGCTTGTTTGATTCCTATAGGGTTTACATTTTTTCTTGTAAAGTTAAATTTATTCACAGTAACTGCAGATCTAATTGAAAGAGTGAATCCTATGTTAATAACATTAAACTGGTCTGAAGGTTATAAACATTGTCCAAGTTAGTGAAGTTGATATCTGTTCGGACATTAATAATTGTAACTGCACTGGCCCTGGGGCCTCATTGAAAGGATTTTGTCTCAATTGAGAATTTTGAAAACAGCCAAAAGATTTTGTGCATCTGGAAGTCAAATTGCTGTTATTGGAAATGTGTCACAAATTGGGGTTGGTTAAAAGGACATACTTGGGTCCAATGATAAATATTTAAAATACTTTTTTGAGTACTAATTCTACATGGTGAAGATGGTAATCTATGTTGGACATGGAAATTATGAATATGGTTATGGAAGTTATTTAAATGTGGCCTCCCTGAATTTTGATAATTTGATCTAAAATTATTTTGTGTTTTAGGTAGAAAGGAGTTTGGGTATCTATAATTCATACCTAGGTTTGAAAAATGCTGGTTGCCTTTCTCTTATTCTGGTTTTCATACTCCTGAGGATTCTTCTATTCTTAATAATTTAGTTGCTATTGTCAGCCATTCTATAAAGGTAGTAGGAGCTTTTATGCTAACCAGTTATTTTCATTAAGTTGGCGGATCATTAGTGAGGTCTAAAAAAGTTCTGTATTAAGACCCAACTGTCTGTCACAATTTAATTTCTTATGAAAATAATCGAATAATTTATCACTTTTTGAATCAAATTTAAGCTGAGAAAAGTCAGAAAAATTTGCAATACTTGGGTGGAGAAATTGCACAGTTAGAATACAGCATAAATAATCCAAATTATTAATATCTAAGCAACTACTTATATAATGAGTTAAAAATATTGGAAGATTTCTTAACTTTAATTTTCCAAAAATTATTTTTGTTATTCTCTTGACATATTTTATTAAAATATCTCAATTATAAATCCATTTTCATCTTATTTCTAGAATGAAAAGCATTTACAGATGGTTCTTGGGCTATTTGTCCATTTACTGCTTTATCAACTTTATTTTCTGAGTTTTGACACATTTGTTTTCTCTTAGTCATTTTACTAAATCTTAATTACATTAAAGCATATTTTCAAAAAAAAAACAACACAAATATATGCATAAATTTGTAAAAAAAATATTTTAATGGAAGACTTTAAAAAAATCAATATTTTAAATAATAGTGTACAAATATAATTAGTAATTCTCAAATTTTAATGTGAAAAATCAAAAGAAAAACACTATAAATTTTGATTTTCATCCATGAACAATCTATTAAAAGGGTTTTAGTTTACTAAATTATTAATTGCAATATATAATTACTTAAATTGACTGTGTAAAATCTTGTATGATTTAGAAATTTCTTTTATTTTCTAAACGTCCCCATCTAATTGAAAATTATATTTTGCTTCAGTCTTGCCAAATTTCAATTTAAAAAAAACTGCTAGATTTTATGCTTAATTTCCAAAGGAAATAATCAATTAAAAAAACTTTTTCAGTTTAGGTTCTATTATTTTACAATGATTTTTTTTCTGTTTATAACTTTTATAGTAAATTTCTTTACATATGAATGTTTGCCTTGATAAATGAAAAATATACACCAGTTAAGTTAGAAGCATGAAATTTGGGAAATTATTTTATGGATGTTAGAGGTCCACTGAGAAAGAATTTTGCTAAAATTTTCATTTAAAATTTCATTTAAGATATAGAATTTTAGTTCTTTATCTCTGTAAAATTAAGGTACATTATTGCAAACTTTTTATACCACTTTAAAGATTTTTAAAAATAATTTTAAAACAATATATATTTTGTTTGAATAAATTCATTTTTTATGTCGTTTTGGTAGTTTTTGAAACAGTTATAATGCTTGATATTGAATTTTTTATAATGATTTTTATTATAACGTAATTTGAAACATTATCATGGATGCTTTAATTGTCAAATCACTTTATTTTACTGATGTTCAAGCTATAAATGAGGGGGGAAGAGGGATATGCTTTCTTTACTTTAATTTGAACTTAAAAAAAAAAGTTCATTAAATGGAATTCTGCAAGTTTTGTTAAATTTTGTAGCATTGCATTTTATTATCTTGCACTCACTTCAAAAAATATTTTAAGGAAATGCTTCTATTTGCATTTATTTTCATTCCTACAGAACTGACTTTTTTTTTTTTAACTTTATGAATTAGTTTCCCTTATTTTCAAAACTAGAACTTGTTAAAGCATTTTCATTATTTTGTAAAAATATATAATCACATAGTTGGATTTATTCATTTACTTTTGTATATAGGTTAAAAATAGACTTTATTAAATTTTAGTATGTTAAACATTTAAAAAAGGCCTTTACTAAACTTCAGAAATAAGAAGTGATAAGGTAATTTTTTTTTAATAATCTAACCATTTCAGAATGGTGCTATTTCTTTCTATTAAAAAATAACATAAGAATCACATTTCTAATATGGTTTTGTTTTGCTATTAATTTTGCAGTTTTGTACACTAAAACCTATACAGAATTTTAAATTAACAATTAATATTTTATTTAATTTATTTCAAAAATAATCGTCATTACATTTTTTAACAACCATATGCTATTTTTTCAAACAACGAAACTTAATACCTTTTTGTTGCCATATAAAATAAATAAATAAAACTATATTAACTGACATTTTAAAATTTTGTACAAATTAAAGCCTCAGCATTATTGCCTATCTTATGATGGTAACCTCTTTGGAATGCTGCAGGTCTTAACTTTGAAATTGCAATTACTGAATATAGTGAATTAGTGCCAGTGGAAATTTACTTTCAGCCCCAATCGTGTTGAATTTTATTTACTGTTGCATACATGAAAATTAAATAAAAAACGTTTGGTCATGCTATGCTTCTACATCAATATCGACATTCTCGCTAATTATGTATCCATCTAAATAAATTGGTAATTTATTAATTTAAAAAAAATGTTGAAAAATTTCAGGGATATTTATTGTTATTCTTATAAAAAGGGGCTTAATTAATTATTTAGCACTGATAATTATTTTTTTTTAAGAAATAATTTTTATTTTTATCAAAATCTAAAAGATTTTTTTTCTCATTATAAGACATTGTGCAAATACAAATATATTAAAATTTAAGGAATATATGAATTTTTTTTTCAGTAAAAACTATGTATTATTATAAAGTAAAATATTCTTTGCTTAAAAAATATGCTTGTTTACAAATTAGCAAAATTACTTCCCCCCCAATTTCTATTAGTTCTCACTCTCCCCATATATATTTATATATCTTGTTCAAGCGTCAATAAAATACTTTTTATTCATCCACTCAAGTTCAAAAACATTTTTTTATAACTTGTAGTCGATGACGATGTCTATACAGTTTTTTCAAATATTAATTCCTTAATTAAATTTTAATACTTCAAATAATTTTATCAGTTTATAATGAAAATTGAAATCAACAGGCAGTAGGCTCAAGTGTTAAAATAAAAGATTTCTGTATTTTTCACATGAAGGTGAAGAATGCAAGTTCAATTCTAGCGAAAAATCAATATTTTTTAAAAAATAAATTTTTGCTTTAAGTATGTGTTTCATCCAAATTACTTTTGAGAGTGAGTTAGCAGTTGTGGCTTAGTGGTTAGAATGAAGTTTTTTCCCCCCTCAAAAAATAAAATTAAATAAAGTAAGTTTTAGGTTCAATTCCAATTTCTCTACTTAAAATCTTTGTCATCAATTGTAGGTCACTTCTCCTGCGTAACTTTAAGATTGAGTTGCATGTTGAGAAGGAGAATGGAAAAATAGCAAGGAAATTTATTTTCTATTTTACAACTTAATATTGTGATTCTGTCATATGTATATATATATGTATATACATATTTATATTAATTGTAGTTATTTAGTAAAAAACAACTAAAATAAAATTTTTGACCTATGTAGGAATTAACTTAATTTTTTAAAAATATTGTTTTGGCTAAGGGGCTTGAAAAATACTTAAAAGTACTGCAAGAAATTGCTGCAAACCTTAATGAACCTTTTTACAGTCCCATGACATCATAATGCAATTAAAAATCACATATCATATTTATTTCATTTCATATAATCACTTGCTGAAAATTATTTTTCTTTTAGGTTTTATTTGCAGTTGTAATTAACTTATTTTTTTAATCAGAGCTTTAGTAAATGCGATGACAACACTTTATTAAAAGCTGATTTTTTGAGATGCTCGTGCATATATAATTTTTTTGTATTTTATATGAAATAAATTTTTTAAAAATTAAATAAAATTAAAATTTTGAAAATTCATTAAAAATAGAATTTTAATTTATAAGGCAAAACATCAATATCATTGAAAAGATAATTTTTTGATCTTTAATTTGTTGCAAAAATCAATTTAGTGGTGTAATATTTTCGAAATTTATGGCGAAAAACGTCAATTTCGTTTAATTTGTAATTAATTAATTTTAATTAAATTAAAAAAAAAGTGCTCTGGGTTGTACATTCCCGACACCCAAGGTATACACATGCCAAATTTGACTGTAGGTCGAACAGTAGAGCGACACACACACAAAGAGCTTTATAAGTAAAGTATTTTAAAAATTAAGGAAAGAGTTTTAATGCTTTGATTTCTTGAAGAGTTAGTCTGTCCCGAATATATAAAAATTGCTGGTTATTAAAAAAACACTTAGAATTTTTTATATAATTTTTAAGCACTGTGAATGCTTATTGGAATGTGTTTGCAAAATTGTATATAAAGAGAATCATTTTAAATAATTAATAACTATTTTGAACAATTGAAATACCTTTGTCAGGTTTTGGACAAATTTTCAAATAACTGATAATTTTAACACTTCATATTAAAGTAATATTTTTCCATGTCAGTAAGATAAATTAAGTTTTATTTAAATACTTTCCTATCCTTTGGTTGTTTTTAAATTCAGTTTAATAACCAATTTTTAGTGTTGCTATGCTTGCTTCATATAATGGAAACAGTTTTTAAGTAATCAGTATTTAACCATTTAATTTTTACGTAGTTGTTACTAAAGTCTTTGATGCACTTTGACATTTATGAGCAAAATTTGAAAAAAATATATAAAGGGGGAACAAACTAATTCTTCAATTTTATTTTTGTCTATTTACTTTTTTAAGTTATGATATCGTAATTTATTTAGCTCGCTAACTTTTGTTGAACATACCTTAATATGTGCAAATCAACATATAATTTTAGTATTTTTTGAAACTTGCAACTTATGAAAATTTTTTAAAAATGCTTTAATTTATATAATTTTCTTTTTCTTGTAGCTGAGAAATTTTATAGAAGCTACCGCTATCTGTTATCTTCCTCTGATGGGCTTCAGGATTTATTACAGTGCAAAACATGCGAAGATGCACAGAACCTTTTACAAAGGTGTTTATACATACGCACATTTATCTAATATGATAAAAAACAAAATCTTTATTCTTCAAATTTAGAGAAAAATTGGAGCAAAGCAAGCCTTTAAGATATCGGACTGGGCTCCATGTGTAGTTTTTGTTTAGGATTATTTTTAGTTGAGAAAATAATATATATATAGTCTGTCAGATTCTTCTGTTTCGGCTAATAAAATTTGTTAAGACTCTTTGATTCGTAATATTCTGTTTAAAGTTTATAATTACTATATTTAACTAAACTTCGTTTTATCCTTCATACTTCATCCTCTAATCTTATGCATATATTTAGGTATGTACAATATTTTCTCATCATGAAGTGTTATATTGAATAGAAGTTTAAGAAACTCAAGAATAATATATTATGCGTTTATCATTTATTTATTACATGTAGACTTTTATATTTGAAGTACCTACCTGCTAATTAGAATTAAAAGATAAATTAATCTTCTTGTTTCAAGATACAATACCGGTCAAGAAGTGTCAAGTTGATGTTTTTTGAAAGTATTTTCTTTTTCTGTTGCTAAACTATATTAAATCTCAGAGTTAAATTGAAGTGATGATTCATGCATTTTTGGAAGTACTATAAACCTAATTATAAATAGCCATAATACTAATTGACATTAAAGAAATGTAAACTTTTATTATATTTGGAATGTTTTTTTATCGGTTTTATTTTAGGACTATTCTCTACAATCATTTTTCTTAAACTTAATCTACATTTGTTGATAATTATTTTTTGCCATGATATCCGTTATTTCATCATTCATCTGTAGGAAGTATTAGTTAATCGATGTTCTGAAAGTCAAGCTCTTCTTGAACTGAGGAAACAATTCAATATATTGGTGAGTGGAATACCAAAGTTCTTGAAGGAATGGGCTGATCTGAAAGGATTGCTGGAAGTTCCCAAATTCTAATGTCGTCGTTCTACATCTCATCTTTTTTGGCAAGGAACTGTTTTTCTAATATTAATCCTCATGTAAGCTATTGACATTACAACATTGCATTACATTGGCTTTGTGGTCCCCAAAATTCAAAATCCTTAATTAGTATTATTGGCCATAGGCTTCTAGTAGCTGACTAAATCAAAGACACCCTGTCAAAAAATGCTATTATCTCTACAAAAAAAGTTGCAAAGTGCATATGGAATACTGTGCAAGTACCCTGACCTAGTCTGAGACCAGGTAGGAAACTTGATGGAGCTGCCAAAGAGTAACTCTACTTAGCAAGAGGGAAGAAACTACACTTGATGACATTGGGCTTGTTCAAAAATAATGAACTCTCTGGAGAAAATACTTATGGGTCCAGAAAAAGAATTATGCAAAATGTAATGTTTTTTTTTAACATATTAAGTTGTGAAACATTAAAAATACATTAAATGAGCATTAACTTTTTACATTAGAATAAAGAGCTAAAGATAAAAGCTTTTGCAAAATGTCCCTAATAGAATAATTAATGACTGGAATTTTTATGAGTTCTTAAACGTCAAGAGACGTAATTTCTTGGTCATCAGAGTGTGTATTCAACACCATGGTACACTGGCTTTGATCATGTAGATTATTGATCCTACTTCGGTTCTACACTGACAAATTGAACTTTGGTCAAAGAAATGACTATGATTTACAATAAATACTCCATAGCCAGTGTATACTTGGTTTAGATAAAAATCAGCCTCAATTTATTTAACTGAAAAGTCTTTTAAATATTGATAGGTTATTCACCGTTTGATGGAATTATTCTATCTCTACCATCAATCCTTAAATATTAGTTTTTTAGTCTCATTTCTGAGTTGGATTTTGGACTCATGGGCAGATATTTCTTGCGTTTTTACATTTAAAGCTTCCTTGGCTTGTGTATCTTTTTCATTTCCATTGTACACTTCATGAGCTCTGCTCCTGATAATTTCAACATAAAGCTCATTGTCTTTTCCTTTTATATCCAATTTTTTTGTTTCATCTAAGGTCATTAAAGCTGATCTTGAATCAGAAATTGTCTTTACTCTTTTTATATTATGCTGAATGATAAACTCCAGAACATTTCTGATTGCCACCACTTCTGCAATCTAAATTTTCTAAATTATTTTTCTTGTTCATTTTTGTGCCATACAAAGGCTCAACTTATTTTTGATTTATTTATATATATTCTATTACCTTTAGTCATAACATCTACATAGTAGTTCCATGTAATTTTTTAGACTTTCCATGGTAGGATAGATGCTTCAAAATCAAATTTGTGTCTATTTTCTGAATATTCTATGTTCTTTACTTCTCTAATTAACCTTTTCCTTTTCTCTTTTAATAATTATATTAACAAGGGGAACAAACACTGAGAATTTTAAATGTGTCTGTGGATACCATTTTATAGGCTTTCGTTATACAAATTACTGGAATACTTTGAATCTGTTGAAATTCATTTATTTGTGACTTTTCTGGTAAACCAGATAATAAATCCATAAGTTATAATTTTTTCAAGTTCATTTTTTATATATTTCTTTGGTTGTAAATAAAGTAAATACCCCAGTAGCCTGAATCAGTCTTCTTAATTTTTCATTGAGTTTTCCTATTTTAAATAACATTTCGTTTGTTTGATATAAACATCGAATCAGGTTTAAAACATCAAATTAGGTCTTAAGTACTTTAACTTTTTCGTGTACCCTCTTTCCCTTTAATCTAATTTCTGGAAAATAGCTGATATTTTTTTCTGAATTTAAATATGGTTTATTTACATTTACATGTGCTAAAATTTATATTTTAAGCCCCAATCTTCCATAATTTTTATTATAGTTTTGCTCATTTGGGTAAAATGAAAAGATTATTTTTCATAAAGATTACCACATCATGTGAAAATTCTTATACTCTCACTATTCCCCAAATTCCTTCAATAACTCATTCTTATTTAACAACCACAAAATTGGACCAAAACTTGAGCCCTGAGGAACTTCCTGGTTATAATACCAAGCTTCATTGCTTTAAAGAACTGCCTGATTGCTCAAGAAACTATCCAAAAGTCCATATGATGATTTGTTCACACCTTTGAGTATTCTCTTGATGCCTGGCCATTAAATTGCAATAAGCACATTATTATATAATAAAATCATACACATGTTCCGAAGGTTTTTCCAAGGCCTGTATTGCCCCAATTGTATTGTTTTTACCTGTATTGTTTTATTTAAAATATTTAGAAACTCTAGGGAAATATACAAGACTGTTCATTACAGGTTTGTCTAACACTTTGTCCAAACCAACTAGAGACAAATCGTTCTATAAGATTTATAATTCATCAAATCTTTTCCTTCCTTTGTAATTAAAATTAATTTAGTTATCTTCCACTCTTCTGGAAAGTAACTATTATTTAAGCACCAGTTCATCAAATTTGTAAACTACCCTTTGTCCACAAGAAATACCTGTTCAATAATTTCAACTGTCCACCTGTTGTGAACTGGGACAGCCTGTTTTATTTCATATCTTTGAGAGTTTTCTTGATTTCTGTGATAGGAAATTCTTGCTATTCTTCTAAAGAGTGATAATAATCTTTCTTCTACCTTAATAATCCTTGGAAATTGTTTTTGAATTATGTTACCAAAACTGTCTTTGACTGTTGATGTATATTCTTCTGTATTTTTTTCTAATTTGTTTTATTTTGTGAATAGAGTCTGTCTTTGATGTTTATGATTATACCTACTTAGTTTTTTAAAGTTAGTTTGCCTTTTTTAATCATTTGTTTATATTTTGTTAATTCTCTTTTCATCAATATTTATTTTTTAATATGATTTTCAGGATCTCTTTCACTTTTGAAACTTCTAGGTAATGCTCTCACCTTACTAATCATTATTTCTAGATTTGAATTCTACCATAATATTTACTTTATATATTCCCGATAAAATATTCTTCTATTAATTACACATATTAGATTTAATCCCCTATTTAAATCCCTTATTATTTTATATGTGAAGCTTTTCCTCCCCAAAAGTCTATATGAGAGGGGCTTAAGATCCTTTCAAAAATCTAGAACCTTCATGTCTTGCAATTTCCATCATGGTAATAACTTTTTACAGAGATATTCCTCAGTTATAACATTCATTATTAACTTATTATTGTTTTGAGTCTCGTCAGAATGTACAGACTATTACTATATTTTACCTCTTTAAATATCTCATAAAAGAGTGATACCTGTCCTGCTTGCTCCTTTTGTCACCAAGAGGGCAGTGCAACGAAATAAATAATACATTTCCTTGATTTCTTTCTAGCATTATTGCTGCAATATCTTTCTATAATATTAAGAAGATCATTTATAGTCTTCTTTATTACAATAGTTGCCCTAGATCCTTCACTCAAATATATTCCTTTGTGTGTTGGTAGCACACCAGCCAAAGTGTCCTTCAAAATAGTGTTCAGAAATTGCAATAATGTCAATATCGGGCTGGAGCAAATCCTGCTCAAGATGAGATAAAGCTAATTATGCAGGATGCGAATTTAACCCTTTGCACTCTGATGGTACTTCTGACTCACCATTCAAGATTGTGAATCGTTTTGACATTTTATTTATTTATTTTTCAAATTTAATTGTTAAAAACGCCTGCATAATGGTTAAGAGATGTAGATTAATTTTTCAAAGAAATTTGATTTAAAAGGATTATGTATATTTATTTTTCATAGTAATAAACAAATCTTTGTATTAGGTGAATGATTTTGAATCTAATTATTTTTTGGATAGCAAAAGGTTAACATAGCACAATAAAACCCCAAAGTTTGTGGATTAAATTTGTTTATCAGGTATAACACAATTCATTATTGCAATTGCTTTTTCAAAACGTTCACTTTCCGTGTATACGCTTCACAGTTGGGGCCCTTAATATTATGTTTTGTATCAAAATCTTCTTTGAATCTCTCATTTAAGAATTTACAATTTTGACAACACAATTCTTTTTTTACAGCTCTCTTCCTTATGACTCTCTTCTCCATAAGTAATCCAAATAATTTTGTCAATTGATCATATTGTACTCATATTTGAAGCATGAGTGACACTTTCTTGGTCTTAATTATTCTCGTATATTGTGACCCTGCTATCCCATATTTACTTTGTCGTTTTTCATAATTCTATTGAAAGAAGTAAAATCCATTGACACTGTCCAGTTTGCATCTTTTGGAAGTTTTATCAAGTATTCCTGAAGTCACTATTGTCCTATCAAACATTTTGAAACTTCAATTGCTCATTTAACATACAAGTTCTCTTCTGTTTGATATATTATAATTTTTGGCTTAATCTTTATAGATCTTTTAATTTGTATGTCATCCTTTGAAATTACATTATTCTGGATTTCTTCTTTAAATATGTTCACTTCCTCTTCAGTTTTCATTGCTATAAGTATTCCCCTATTACTAATGTTTTTTATGTTCCTTATATCAATCATAAGTTAGGATGGATCGATGATAGCTTTTAATTAGTTTTTAATATTATCTTTGTCATTTTAAACTTTTGGCTAAATCAAGGCCAGCGGGCCTTCATCTCTCTTCCTACTTTTTCATTGAAATTTACTCCTTGCTTCCTTTATTTCCGCATAATATTTCATTGGTATTAATCCCTTTGATTTTTGTGCTATAGCTAATCCTTGTAATTTCTTTGTAACCGACTTCGTTCGTTTATGCAATTCGCCCAGTATCATTGATAAAACTGTTCACTGCTATGCAACCACATTGGTAAAACTTGACATACTCTCCTTATATTGTTAACTTTAGAAAGGCTTTTACTAGGTAATCCATCACTATAGTTTAGAACTTCATATCTGTATCTCAATCTTATACTTAATGTAATCTTCTTTTGTATGAGTAATAGTCACAACTATTTCCTTAATAGGAGACTTTGCTGTTGAAAATTCCACCATGGGAAGTTCTGTTCATTCGTTTTCCATATTATTGGGCATAAAATAAGTGTATAATTCAAGGAAATGTCGTCAGCAATGTCACCGGCAAGGTTGCTCCATTTGCCAATTTTTAAGTTTCTGTGTTTCCAGCAATAAATGTCACTTAACTTTTTGACATTTATATTCTTAATCATTTGATTTATTAATTTTACAAATTAACATTTTGATATATTAATTTAACAAATTATCATCAAACTAATCGAAATTTTGATAATTATCAATATAGACTTAATTGCAAAAAATTATTGTATTTTTATCACCCTGGTGCTCTATTAGCGACTGAGCTCGCTGTTTATTTACATTTCAGCCACTTCAAAGATAAATCAATAAAAAATGTGGTTTCTTTTGCTTCAATATTCGATAACATCTGCCAAATACTATTTACGCCCAACAATTCTTTTAGATGTAAATAGCTTTTTAAAGCTGTTTGCTGTTTAAAGAAGCGCTAACTTTGAATTTGCTCAATCCAGATTGAAGTTTAAAATGGCACCCAATATGATGACTGCCGAATGGACATAGCACACAACACACTATTCTTCAAGATTCAATAACTTGCAAAATGAGTAATATTAAATGGAAATTCTTTCACCTTGTTTTTAAATCCAACTTCCAGTAATATAAAAAAGAAAAGTTTTGAAATTGCACGCATCCAAACATACTTCAAAATGAATAATTGACAGACATAAAATAAACACAACCATTTTTGGAACAAAACCAGATGTCCTGTCTGGTGCATGTGGAATAGACAGGGAAGCACGCAAAGCCTGGACCAAAAAAAAGTGGGAAGTCATTCTTTGGGGCTGTGAAAGCAAATACATGTTGTTTGGTACATATGAATTTTAGTGGATTCTTTGTCCCCAGGTACTCATTTCATTTACAACTATGAAACATAGAGTGTGGAAATGTCATGGTTTGGAGATATGTCTCTTGTCTGACATGGGTCCCCACATGTTAATTCAGGGAATCGTGGATAAGTTTCAGTATGCAAACATCCTAGAGAACATCATGCGTCCATATGCATGCAATTCTCATCGTTATGGCTTCATTTTCCTGTAGGATTATGATCTGAATACATCCAGAACTGGTTCTCCTGCTAGTAATTAATCCTCATGGACTGGCCAATTTAGTCCCCAGATAACATTATTGGAGAGATATGAGTCAGGTTGAAGCTTTGTCATGTAGGAAGGAATACAAGGAATGTTGATGAAAAATACTCCTTACTTGAAGAAGAATGGAAAATCTCTTCTTTGTCCAAGCTCTTCCTGACTCTGCCTTAGGAGTTTGTCACCAATTATTAATAATGGATTGTTAATATTTTCATCCATCCTGGGTTCATTTTCAAAAAACTTCATTTTGTTAAATTATGCATGTTTTGAGTTTTATAATTAAATTTTGAATTTCAATTAATATTTTGCTGTTTGAATCATCATTGTTTTATGAACCAAACAAACACCTAAAAATTCGCATTGTGTGATATTTTCAGACAAAAGATATCACTTTTGAGTTAGAGTGAAAATATATGAACTTGATACTTTTTTTGACTGGCACTGTACCCTTAATTTTTAATAAGTTTGGTTTTGAAAGAAAATGTTGCAGGTGAAAATTTTAGACCAAAGCTTAAACTACAGATTCAAATTCAAAATAGTATCATGTGAACATGTTTGGAGATTGTAATAAATTTATATATATATATAATATATATAAACTTTTTTTTTCTTTTAAAGTAATTATGAAAGGTATCTTGTAGTAAAGCATTTTATACAAAATTACTTTAAAATCAAATCTTTGATTTATCATTAATATTTCATGTGTCTGCTTTTTTTTACAAATTTGTACATTTCAAATTGTAGAAAGGTTTTCTATTCTTAATCTTCTCTTCCAATCAGAAAAGAGTTTCAGTGATTAAATTGTGCCAATGTGAATAATCTGTAGAACTTTTGTAACTGTAAATTGAAATGATGCAGTAGATTGAATAAATTATGTACATTGATACAAAGCATTGGATCTAATAAAATATAATTTTATCAGTTGGATCCTTCTCATACTTGGTTTTAAAAGGGTGAAAATATTTTAATATTTCATTTTTGTTCATTTTGTTTCTCTTAAGTACTTTAAATATTTTCTTCAAAATATTCTTTTATTTTACAGCTGACTGTATATAAGGAGGGCATATAATGTTTGTTATAATATGACTAAAATTTTGAAAATCAAAAAGTTATTTTTACTTTTATCAATCAAAACTATTAGATATTTTTTACATCCAAACATGTTTTGAGCTCTTAAATCTTGGACTTAGTTTCATTTAGTAATGATTGTAGAAATGGTCAATACAATGTAATGATTCTGGGATAATTATTCTGTAGATGGTTGCAATTTCATACATGCATGGTAACTGTTGCACTAGTAAATATTTAGGTGTTCATTTAAAATTGTGTATTTATTTTAGCATGAAATAATTTCTATAGTTCAAGTATATGTAAGAAAATGAAAAACTGAATGCTAATTTAATGAGCTTTTAAAATTCTGAAGAGTTATGCAGTGCAAAAAAAGTAGGACTCTACATTAAAAAAAATGTATGCGTTTCTTATTGGTATAGAAGAATCAGATGAACATTAAAACTTTTGAGACCAACCAAGTTCAGGGTGAACCATAATTTAAAATAATTAATTATAAGCTATTATTTAAAAATTCCTGTTATGCAGGTTTTTAATATTTATCATAGCCTTATTCAGCAGTAATGAGCATTTTAAATTTTGATTTACATTAGAAATGAATATAAATGCTGCTTTTTTATTCACTAATATTGCTATATCTGTGGTTGGTATTAAGATTTTTTACTATCATGTGGATATTGTAATCTTTGTTTCATAAAATATTCTGGTTATACTAAATCTATCAAACATCAAATATCATAATTATTTTTTCTTCAATTATTGAAATATATCTATTTTCCTTGGACTAAAAACAAATAAGAAGGGCGACTTCCAAAGTATAAATTTTAAAAAAATCCTTGCAATGTAATTTTATTGAAATTTTGAAACATTCGATTTATTTGACTTTAATAGTCAACTTTTTGTGAAATTTAAGATTCTGAAATTCTCTAAAATATTATATTGAGACCTGTTTAAATTCTGCAGTTGATTTTTTTAATGCTATAGAGAAATATCAAATGAGAAAAATTTCAAACTTAAATAACTTATTAGTAAAATGTATCTGAAAAAAATTGTTTCATTAAATTTTTGTTTAAAATGTGTTGTAATTTTTATTTTTATAGTTTCTCTATGAAGAAAACAAATTAACTAAACTTAATAATTGAAATTAGCTAGAATCTCTGTGTTCAATTTCTCTTAATTATATGTACTACTGAGAATGCTGAATGTTATGAGACAGGGCATTAATGCAGGTTAGTTATAGTTCAGTTTCTAGTTCTTATTATATCTGGCAGTTTTGGTAAGTGCATCATTAATTTGATTTTTTAAAGATTTAATTCATGTTAAGAAATTAACTAACTTCATCCTAGATAAATATTTAATGTTTCAAAAGTTTGAACTATTGTTTTAAAATTAATTTTTGATTTGTTTTTTACAAAGAATATTCCATTTTACTGCATTTCTTTAAATTTAATTTTTCCATTTAACTAAATGATTATAATTTAAATCATTTTAAAAATAGATATTTTCTTGTAAAATTGTATTGTCAATTATTTTCTAGGATATATGTTTTTGATTTTTACATTAATAATTTAGAATTCAATCAAAAGTAAAACATTTGACAATGTATATAAAAATTAACTTGTAAACTTTGAAGTGTTGGAAATCTTAAATTTTCATTCCTATTTATTATTGTTTAAGCTTTTGCTTATCTTTTTAATTTTTTGAGAAGTAACTGTTTTGTGAACAATTTTTAAAATTTGTTGAATTTTCCCATTCTTTTAGTTTATCCAGAATGAGGGTTAAACTTTCAAAAAGAGCTTATACAACTTTATTAAATTGGCTCAAGGTAATGTGCTAATTTTTCTTTTTTAAAATTGATATTTATTTTCAGTGTTGTAAATAATTGAAAATATATTTTTCATGACAAATTATTATTTCTCAAATTTTATATTTCTATAGATATAATAACTTGCAGATCTGAAAACTTTTAAATTTCTTTTTCTTTTGAAGCCCATACTTTAAAATAAATTATCGAACCTTTACAATCGGAACAATATTTTACTTACTCAGAATTAAGTTTTCAATTTTCTGACTGATATTGATCAGTCAAAATGGAGAAGTATTCTTCAAGTACTTGGAAACTTAGCATAATGCAAATCATTTCTTTGTCAGAAATAACATTTTTTAAAATTATTTCTTCTATATTTATATAGGAAACGTGCTTTCAAAACAACTTTTTGAAACTTTTAAGAATTTAGAGTTTATCTTAATAAATATTTAAATATATTGGGTGTAATTAATACTATCTGATAATCTTTATTAAAATATTTGTAAAATTTTATTTATTTAATTATTATTATTATTGCTTTATTATTATTTTTGTACAAACTTTGAGCAAAGCTCATGAGCAAATTTTACTTCATTTAACTTCCTGTATACGAAGACAGCAGATATTTTTTTGAATTGGAATAAGTAGTCAATTTTAAAGGGGTTGATATGTTATGAAGTAAACTTGTTCAATTTTTTTTTCATTGAATTTCTAATTTTTATTGTTAGTTTAAACTTATGCATTTTTCATTCAGACTTATTGTTTAAATTTTATTAAGAGAAAAAACTTCTTCCACTAAATAATAATAATAAAAGTTTATATGAAAATTTCTATTTAGTATATGTATAGTATAATGCCCATTCATTATGGTTTTTTTTATAAATTCAATCTAAATTTTTACTTAGATTAAATTTACAAAATTATGAATTATTTTAAATTTTATTAAATTCTTTGATTATTAACTCTTTGAATTGTAAAGGTAAGTTTATTTAATATTTAATTCTGCTGTACAAACTTTGAATCCTGTGGTTTTAGGTAAGTTTTATTGTTATGTTATTAGGTAAACAATTTTTTTTGTGACAGTAAAGTGTGTAATTTTCAGCATTAATTGGTAAATGTTATATTAATTTTTATAATGTGCTAGGTATTATTTAGTTTTTGTTTTATGTTTTCCAAAAATATTGTTTTAAATAAAGTAGTTAATTTATAGTTTAAGATTTTCATCATGTAAGTTAAGAACATGAAATAAAAAATGAATATTTGCCTTTTATTTGTAAAAAATGGATTAAAACATATATTTACAAACATTTATTGTATTTTCCCATTTTATTGAAATATATAATTTATAAAAGAAACCAATTTGATAATAGGATAGCTTAAAAAATTAAAAATCAGTTAGAAAAATTAAGTAATGTTTTCTACTTTAGCTAGTTTTTCAATATGATAATCATGTATTAATTATATATTTTAAAAAATTTAGAATTCTATCAGTTATCTATTTTTATGAATTGATTACATTTAATGACTAGTTGTTTTGAAGTGTGTGTGTTAATTAACATTTGAATTTTAATACTGTAAAAGCTCTTGTGGCCAAATTGACATCACATTTCTACTCAAATAGCAGATTTTAATTGCTCGCAAATTCAAAAACAATGTTTTTAAAGTGCTGGAAGCTGTATTCTAAAAATCAATGATGCATTTATATTTAATTTCAGTGCTGCTTATTTTTGAAGAGTGTAAATTAATATTTTGGAAATTGTACCGTTTCAAAAATTGGATTGTTTTCAATGATATTTTTGCTGTTACTGTCATTTGAGATATAAATTTAAATTATATATATTAAGCATACTCTTAAAGGCATTGCTAAATATTATCTTGATAACGATAACATTCAGTTGCATGCTTCTTATAATGTAAGTAGTAAATATTAAAATTTGTAAAAATAAATATTTCAAGAATTTAATCTCTAAAACAACCAATAAATACACAAGTTTAACAGGTAGAATTTATTCATTGATAATTATAATGAAATTAAATTTTAAAGGATAATCGCTTGCTTTTTGTCAACATTGCATTGAAATCACTTTAGAGATATCTGAAAAAAGATGGCAACATAAATTCAGAGCTAATCTTGAGATTTGGTGAAGAATGCCAGTTTATATCCATTAAAAGTTTTGAGTATATGCTTTAAATGTAAAGGTTAAAAACCCAAGTTCTGCATTTCAAGATTGATTTTAACATTTGAAGTATTTTCTTTTTGTCAAAAACTCTTACAAATAAAAACAATTTCTGAATGGCTTGTTATTTCCATTTTTGTTTCAATACCTTCTCTAATAATAATTTTTTTATTCAGGTAGAGAAAGATTCTGATATTAAAACCTCCCTTTTTGTTTTTATTTCTCTACAAATTTTATTCTGCTTATTTATTTTTTGTTTCTTAATAAAAAATATAAAAGAAGGCTTGCTAAAGTAAGCATATACTTAATAAATTGGAGAAGGAAGTTTTCAAGGAACTAAGAAATAATTCCTACAGTCATCAAAAACTCCTAGATGGGAGAATAGGAGGCTCTTGCGAAATGTGTATCCGATATTTTTTGAGAGAAAGGAAAACCAATTTTGACTTATTTTTACCTTGAGAAAGTGAATATGTTTGTGGAGTAAACACCCAATAGTAATTTACACAAAATCAATATATGCAATAGACTTTCAGTGGTTAACAGCAAGATCATTTGCCTTGCAATTTAAAAATCCAGTTTGAACTGTAAGTACTGCTTTATTAAATGAAATATATATGTAACGGGTATCGTTAGTACTCTTTGTTTAAGCATCTAGAAGTAATAAGAAATAATAATGCTGTTGAACATGAGTGTGAAAATGTTTATTATTAAATTATTTGCATCAGGGATGCACAACCTATGGCCCGAGGGGCAAAATTGGCCCACGAATGTTGTTAATAAAATAAAACTGATTTGAAATGAAATGAGAATTTTTCAAATAAACCTGAGAAAAAATCTCATATGAAAACGATTCTACATCATAATCAATAATTTACAGTTGTTTATTAAGTTTATTTACTTTTTATTACGCGGCTCTTCAGTTTGTTCCCTTCATGGCTATTCTGCATATACGAGTTTTCGCATGGGAGAAGCTCGCGGGCGTGATAGCGACAATCATTCTAATAAACAACACTGCGTGGTTTTGCTTGCAGATCGGTTATATCGTAATCGCAGCCACAGAACGGTCAAATATTCTCTTTTTATTTCGTATTTTTAGTTCAGAATCATTTATTTTATAAAGGCATATTGAAATATTTTAGTAAAATGAGAGAGAGAAAAGAAAAGGAGATTTTCAAAATCAGAAATTTCAAGATTCGTGGACAGATAAATATTGTTTTATTAATTACAATGATACTGTCACATGCTTAATATGTACTTGCGAGATTACAGTGGCAAAAGAGTATAACGTAATGCGGCATTATGAGACAGAGCATAAACATTTTGTATCTATGAAAGGATATGAACGATCGCAAAAAATCGAACAACTCAAAAATTCGTTCAGCAGTCAAGCAAATTTTTTTCAAAAACAAGTATCTGAGTTGGATTCATATGTTGGAAGTAAGCTTAGGTGTCGCTGAAATTATCGCTAAAGATGGCTGACCATTCCCAGATGGGGATTTTGTTAAAAACTGTTTGTTAATTGCATCAGAAAAACTTTGTCCTGAAGCAAAAAAGAAATTTGAAAATATTAGCTTAAATAGAATGACTATTCAAAGAAGAATTCAGGAGTTGAATGAAGACATTGAAATTCAAGCAAAATCTACTGCTTCAAACTTTGTATATTTATCTTTAGCTGTTGATGAATCTACAGCCCGAACATCCGTGACTCAATTGTGTTAGTGCTTGGAAATGTTAAAAATTGTTATGTTATTGAATATGTTATGTGAAAGAATGTTATGTCTTAGAATGTTTCCCATGAAGGGGCACACCCCTGAAAGTGACCTTTTTTTCCTAGTTTGATACATTTGTGTAATGCAGTTTCCTTAAACATGAATAATTTGCTGGCAATACGACAGATGGAGCAAAATCAATGATTGGTACAAAAATTTGAATCGTTACGCTGTTAAAAGAACACCTTACCTTGTGTGGTGTTGAACTCTTGCAGGTTCATTGCATTATTCATCAAAAGAATTTATGTGGTAAAGAATCGGGATTTGCAGACCTAATGCAGTGTGTATCTGAAGTAACCTAATTCGTAGTGATGCCCTAAAACATAGGGAATTCAAAGAATTTTTAAAGGAATTTGATGATCTGCCTTCTGATATTCTTTAATATACCGAAGTTAGATCGCTCAGTCGAAGAGTTGCCCTTAAGTGTTTTATGGAACTATTTGATGTAATTGTTAAATTTCTAAGCGACCATGGTATAAATACCAGGCGATTAAAAGAAGCAAGTTTCCGGCGTGATTTGGCTTTTCTCACTGATATAATAGACCATTTGAATGACTTAAACACAAAATTACTAGGAAAAAAAATCAATTCATTTTTCAATTAATAAATAATGAAAAGGAATTTGAACAAAAGTTATGTTCCTTCCGAAATCAACTGAAAACTAAAAATGTTGCACTTTTTTTCTACTGCTAAAAAATGCATAAAAAATTTCCACACTTGAAAATGCAGTAAGAGGATCAAATTCAAGTCTTTCCTTATGCTTTGATTATCGGTTTTAAGATTTTGAGAAGTGTCAAACAAAAATTGATGTATTTCCTCCTCATTTTTTGTTGATGTAAATCTAGTGAATGAGAGTATGCAGTTAGCCTTAATTGATTTACAGAATTCTGATTTTAAAAAAATCAATTCAAAGAAAAACTGATATTAGAATTTTGTAAAGGCTTACCTGAGGAATTTTCGTGCTTAAAGCGAAATGAAGCTGCATGTGCAACTTTTTTTTTTACTACACTTACATTTGTGAGCAGACTTTCTCATTAAATAATCTAAACAAATCAAAAATAAGGCATAGAATAGCAGATAAGAACCTTTCTTCTACCCTGCGTATTGCTCTAACCAATCTTAAGCTCAACATAAATTCAATTAACTTCAAATATTCCGTTCCAGCCATCTCATTAATTTTTATTAATTTTTTTTTTCTCAAAATTGAAATTGTGTTCTCTATTTAATCACTAAAAATTTTCTTCTTTGTTTTTCTTCAAATTCTTCATTCTTCTTTTCTTTCCTTCTTTGTTTTATTTCAAGTTTGCCGGGGTTTTTTTAGCAGGAACCTTTTTTAGGTAAAGTATTTTAATCATATCTATAATGTTTGTGTTTTATTCATTTATTTATTGCATAATATATGCATGAGTGAAATAAGTAAAGTAATAATTGTAATTCATGCATATTGTCACAAAAAATGTTTTCACATTTATAACATGTCTTAACATTCACACCCTACTTTGACCCTCGACATGATCCTTTTTCATATTTTGCCCCCCCCCCCATCCTGAAAAGGTTGTGCATCTCTGATTTACATTATTTTGTCTGAAATTTATAATTCAATAGCCTTTAATTTTATTTAATAGCCCTTAAAGTCTAAAATTCCTGCAAAAAGTCGTTGGAAGTTTTTTTGCTAAGAAAGGAAACACTGATAAACTAAATGTTGTTTATTGTACATAATTATTGCATCCTTTTTCGGTTTTAAAGTATTTCTGCATTTAGATGGATTAGGGTATTTTATAGACCCTATTAATTTAGATTAAAAGGCTGTTTTAATAACTGTCTAGTTTAATTTCTCATTTCAACACATTCTTATTATTTAATCCTGTTTTAATTTTTTTTATTTCATGCTTAGTTTTAGTTTTTTTTTAATATCAAAACTTTGTGAAAGTTTTTATTTTTCATAATTAAAATAAAGAAAAGGCTTAGTTTGCCAAAATTTGATTACTTTAACCTCAATCAATAAGTAGTTAATTTCATTTTTTAACACTAAAGTTACCACGAGCGGGTCAAATGACCCGTTTCCAATGGCAATTCCAATGGATAGATGAATCGCCGGTAGGTTTAGTGTTAAAAATAATTTCATTATTATGATTGATTAGAAGAAAATAAATTTCAAACAAATATAACCTTAAAAGTAATTTTATTGGACCTACCAAGGAATATGATAAATTAGTTAAATGAATTATTAAGATTCCAATATATTATAAATAATCTATTTAAGAAATATACTATTTAAAATTATTAAATAGTTTAAATTATTTAATTATTTTAATGCTGCAGTGTAAACACACATTGCTATTCCTTATTTTATAGTTTGTACATTTTGCTTATAACATTTAAAAAAAAAACTGACCTGTCCACAGACTTTTAGTCCAACAGTTCATCTAGTCAGAAATCCGCTGTTGAATAAAAACTAATTTAATTAACATAAAATAACCATTGGTTGTTTGATTCCAGTTCGTTTAGTGGAGAATTTGTTTTCATCACTATATTGATGCTATCATTTTCTAATATATCTGATGCTTATTAATCTAAATTATTTTAAATATTTCTTTTCTGTATGAGAGTGTATGTGTAAAATAGAATCTCAAAAAACCTTATTACCTAATTCATTCTAGAATGAAATTTACCATACATATTACATTTTATTTAAAACTAGCCGCCTTTGGCGACCAGTCGGTTCGCCAATATTAATGCCGACTAAAGGATTAAATCATTTTTTTATATATAACTTGGTCTCATAATAATTTTTTCAGCAAAATATTTTTAAGCTTCAAATTTCGATAATCATGTACTTCAATTATACTATTATGTAGGTCTTAAGCATTCCTATCTTTGAACTCCACATATCTCTCTGTTTTTCTATCAGTGCACGTAAAATTCAGTTTTAAATTAAAGTGGAAATGATGGAAGTGCACTTAATATAAAGAAATTTTTACTCAATCCAAGCATGCCTTTAAATAAAACTAAGAACTGAAAACAAAGTAGTCCGACATTGAAGTTTATGTTCAGTACAGAAATTAAAACATTGTAATTTTTTTTATAATTTATAAGATCTCAAGGAATTATTCAGCAAATATTTCACAGGTTAATTGAAACCTTCAGTTTTTAATTTTATTTTTAGATGTATATAAATGAACTGAATAATAACATATTTTTAGATTTATAAACATATATAAAAAAATTATGGTTTAAATTACTTTGGTCTTATAGATTCATATTTGTAAAATATTTTTAATATTTCAACTTCTAAATAAATGAATACACATTTCTGTCATCTTCAAATCTGGCTGATTTATTCAGTATTGAATATTGCAAGTTTAGAACAATCATCATTATCATAAACTACACCAATTATTCTAGAGAAACTCTGATTGGCTTCTTTGATATCTTGATAAAGTGATCTAAAATCGTTAGTTTTTATCGAATAGTTATATTGAAATGTTCATAGATCGATCAGCTTTGATTATTGATTTAGTTGATTGGAGTACCAGTTTTTTATTTTAAGGACTTATTGTCTCAAGAATATTTTGTTAAATATGATTCACAGAGCAAATAATATATGAAAAAAATTAATTCATCAGCATTTTTCCCTCTTATCTACTAATTATATATTTCACTTAAGCCAATTGTTAAGAGATTTATGTCTCTCCCCCAAAAAATCAAGAAATTAGATGTTGGGCTCCGATTACAGAAGATGCCTTGTAGATGTTAAGTCACATTTGCCTTAAATAAAACTGTTTAATTGGCTTAGTAATATATGTATAGAAAAATATATGTATAGTATGATAATTAATATATGTATAGTATGATAATTAATATATGTATAGTAATATAGTATGATATAAAATATCATAGAAAACGTTTCCATCCATTTATTTTCCAAAATTTTCATGTTTCATATTTGTTTCATTTTACACAGACACTAGCCGAAAATGACATTCTTATATGTTTAATTTGGAATGATAGTTGACTTAGTTTTTCTCGTGAGAGAACATGATATTGTTTTGGTTAGAAAGTTTTGATATCTCCGAAATATGCGGGTAAAAATAGTTTTATATGCTTTTACAAATTGTGCATTGTTAATTATTACGTATGCTTGTTTGAAAGAAGATGCGTTTTGAAATAGCTGACCTGCTTTTACCAGTATAGCTTTAATATTACGTATGCTTCGATGAAAGCAGTTGCGTTTTTATTTTGCATGATTCATTAAAATGCGAAGATAAATTACAACCACGAAGACGAATTCTTTGATTGGCTCAAAATATCTTCACATAAGTAAAAGTAATAATTGAAAACATGTCTTATTGTTTTAAAAATTAAAAAAAAAAAGAATGCAGAAATATTTTACTACTAATTATCAATTGCTTTTTGTTCGTCGTTTCTTTGAAATGACGTCATTTTCAAAGTTCGTTTAAGATTTCTTGCTTTTAAATAATTAATCTCGCTCTCAGAAAATTATCGTTTGGTGATATTCTACAAATTCTTTTTTAGTTTTAACTGTCGCAATTTTGTAATATATTTTTACTTTGTATTTTAATTTACTTTAATTTTTTTAATTGAATTAATAATTTTGATATTGCAAACGATCAAGAAAAATTTACTCTTGCATTTATTGTTTAAAAAATATCATATTTCCTATTTATTTATTTCATATAATCACGTGATTAAAATTATATTTTTCTGTTTTATTTTTGGTAGTAATTAACTTTTTTTTAAATCAGAACTTCTGAAAATGTGATGGCAATATTTTATTAAAAGCTGATTTTTTTAGATCCTCTAGAAGATAAAATTTTATTTTTATTTTTTTCAAAATAAATTGTTGAAAAAAATACTCTTAAATTAAATGTTTAAAAATTCATTAAAAATAGTTTTAATATATAGATCAAAACATTAGTATCATTGAAAAGCTGATTTTTTGGGCTTTGACTTGATGCAAAAATCAATTTTGTGCTGTAATGTTTTCGGAAGTTATAGCGAAAAAACGTCAAAATGTAGCCTATTTTTTAATTAATTAAAATTTTAATTAAAAATTCAAAAAAAAAGAGTTCCGAGGTGCACATTCCCGGCACCCAAGGTATACATATACCAAATTTGGTAGCTCTAGGTCGAACGCTCTGGCCTGTACATCGCCAACAGACACACACACACACACACATTGTGCTTTATTATAAGTAAAGATAAATGTTGCACACTTGTCGTATTTAAATACATTTTTCTGTGTGATTTTATCAGTTATTATGTGTAAATCTATACATGATTTATGTCACCATCAGAGGTAAAAACTAAGCTCATGAAATTAAAATAAAATAAATATAAACTTTTATTTTTTCAAATTTAATATTTTTAAAGCATTCATATTTTTGATTTATTATTGCATTTTCAATTCAAATATATTTTCTTAAACTTTATTTTTCACCTATTAGATCTTTATATTCTCCTGTGTTTTTCAAAATTATTTTAATAACATTTTTATTTAAAACTGTTTACAGGGTAATTTCTCAGCATCTTCAGAAATGTTTAATATCCCAAGAATTCTTCATGAAAATTTTCGTATTGATATATACAATGGTAAGAAGTTTGAAACTAATTTTATATATGTAAATCTCGACTGTAATATAGTCATACTTCACTTAACTTTCTTCTTGCATTATAAATAACCGGCATAGCAAATAAAACAAAATTTTTTTGAATACTTCAACATTCAGTGTTTTACAGAACATGCAACGAGGGAACACTATAACTCTACATATTAATTTGAATTGTATGCATCTGTGTTTTGGGCTTGTTTGAAGACATCTCGTATATTTCCTTGGAAGAAGTTTTGCTTGAATAGTATTGTTGAATGGAAATATTTATTCTTTTGGGTTGGAGTGTCTGTGAAGCCTTAATCAAGGAGATTATATCTCTGAGATTATGAGGCTAAAGATGGATTGCAATGGTGAACTGATGGAAAAATATATCCAGAAGTATTGCAGAACTCATGGGAAGTGCATTTTCTATCAAAGCAAAGAAGAATTGATCAGGAGGAGAAGAAATAATAAAATCAGAAGTGCAAGAAAACTTGTGAAATAAAATTCTGAAAGCCAGGAAAATAATTGCATTCTATGTTGAGAAGCTCTGTCCTGATCAAGTAGTAGCTTTGTATTCTAAAAATTCATTCTGTGATCGTGCTGTTTCATTTCCACCCAATTTTGAAATGCAATCTAATACTAATGTCCTAAGACAACTTTGTGTGTGTGTGTAAAAGGGAAAGGGAAAGGTGTTACATAATTTTTTTCCTCTAGAAGGAAATGTATTGTTTTATTTAACATGGAATTCCATATAATTTATTTGTCTATTTGCTTGACAAGTATTTCTTATTACAAGTAAGGTTTTTGAATGAAATGTGTTCATGAAGCAAGGTTTCATTGTAGCTTTTGATTTCTAAAGCTTTGCACTTCCTGTTCATGATTCTATTGAGTTTACTAGTATAATGCTTTTGTAGCACATTACATTCTGATGAGATTTAGTTAATTTATTAGTTAGTGACAAAATCTACTTCAAATGACTGATATCTCATAAAATAATTCTATGGTATAGGTCAATACCTGGATCATATTGACAGTAATTAATGTCTATTTCTACAAGGAATCTGAGTCGAAGGACTGTCTTACAATTTATGTATATCAAAAATAAGTTTATTTGTTTATGAATATCAAATGTGTTATTAATATGGAATTTCACAAATATCCTACTTAAACAGAAGAATAAATAAGGAAAGTTTGGAATTTTTTAATCAATTTATTTTACTCTTTAAATGTTTTCATTTGAAATAAACATTTAAAATTGTTAAATTTTTAATATTAATGTTTTGAAAAAATAAAAGGTTAATATCCATGCTGTATATTACTTGTATAGCGTATCATGTCACAAATCTGGAATTCAAGATTTTATAATAACGTGAAAACTTAATGTCTTTTTTTCCCTCAACACATCTTTGGGCTAGATAATCGTTTTATGAAAAATTATAATTATATTTTAAAGTGTTATTAGATTTTATATTTATATCTACCCGGACGACTGTTTTATTTTGAAACAAGATAAATATAGTTTTAAAAGTTTAAAGCTCAAGTGTATTTTATTTCATTAATTAATATGAGTTTTTCTATCTATTTTCACATTATACCTATGAATTTTCTGTAAATATTGATGTAAATATTTATAAATACTTTAATTGTATAAAATTAGTTGTAATGGAATCGCGCGTTAGCGAGGAAAGACCGTTTTAAGAAGATTTCCTACAAGAAGATCGCAAAAATTTACAAACTTGGCGATGTAGGTGCGTCGGCGACATAATGAGATCTCTTGACGGTTTTTACTACTCGCTAAAATATGCAGTGAAAGCTAAGAACTTACGATTTGTTCCTAGGGAACGTTGGAGAAATTTGCACACTTGCCTGGAGCTTCCGTGCTGTTTCTATGCTTGTCCCTCCTATTTCAGTGCGATGCTGTATAATGCGTGGCGTCGAGAGGAGCAGTCTGTTCAGTTCAGAGAAAGAGTACGATAGTTGGCTTAGCTTGAGAGAACGTCTTTTTTTGGCATACGTTCTAGCAAGAGCTTTGCTGTTCTCGTAATATGTGGATTGAATAGCGTTAATTTGCTGTGTATTTGTAGTTTGCATTGTGTGTATTTAATGCGCGTTTTGTAGACAATAAGCTCAGCACTTTATCTGCATCATCGCATCGTTCTTGTGAGAATTTTTAGGAACAATATGCAAAATAAATAAAAACGAAATTTTGAATGAAATGATTTTTAAATGAAAACCTATATACAACCTTAATTTTGCCCTTAACAATACCTCTTTTCTTTTTTGTTCCTTTGGAATTCCTATTTACTTGGTGTATTAACTTGCGTACAGGGATAATCCCTTTTTTGATGCACTTCTTTGTAATACCAAATTTTTCCCTTGGAAAATTGGTAGAATACAATTCCCTCTCCCCCTCTTCCATCTTGGAAAATCATATTCCCGGTTCCAGAATGTATGCAAGTAAGAAATCATTAAGAGTGTGGACTAGAAATTGAAGCCTGTTTCTGGGGGTGATGACTACACTATTTTGTCAAAAGTATCCGGACACTCAGTCGTATGGTCGTATTAATATAATATTGATCCTCCTTTTCCATTGATGACAGCCTGTATACCTCTCGGAACACTTTCCACTAGTTTTTGATAGGTGGCTATAAGAATTGACTTCCAGGCGTCCATCAGAGCTGAAGTGCTTTCAGTGAAGAATGTTGAGAAGGCTGGCTACGTTATCTGCGCTCCAATTAGTCCCAAAAGTACTTTATGGGATTTAGTTCCGGGCTCTGAGATGGCCAGTCCAGTTTTTGAATTGCCATTTCGTCAAACCACATCTGTGCAAGCCTCGATGTGTGAATGGAGCAGGTATCTTACAGGAAGAGAAATCGGCCTTCCCCAAAATATTGCCAAGGAGTTGGGAGTACAGTATTGTTTAGAATGAACATATACATCTCAGAGTTCATGCTTCGAACCACAGGAACTAACGGATCTATGCCAAACTACGAAAAACAAACCCCACACAGTTATGCTTTCATCACCAAACTTGACAGTTGGCACAATGCACTCACGAAAGAAACGTTCGCCGGGCAGGTGCCAGACCCAGACGCTTCCATCCAACTTCCAGATTGTAAAGCGAGATTCATTCTTCAGAAAATCTGTTTGAAAATTATATTTTTACATTACTTCATCTAAATACACTAGAAGTATATGCAGTTTCCAGCTTTTTTTTTAAAAACAAAATTAAATGAAAGAAGTAAACTGTGACTGCATAGATAAATGGTTAATATTAATGTTGCAAATATTTTTTGAGAATTTTATCTATATTAATAAAAATGGATCTCGAAATGCGTTGCTAAGCGTAAAACTAAAGAACGGCTCGACCGATTCGTCTAATATTTTTCTAATATTTTTGTTACGACACGAGGATGGTTCTTATGAAAAGAAAAAATGAAAAAACTGCGAGGAAAATAGTTAAAATGACACTTTTCTTACTTTCACGAAAAAATCTTCATTTCCTTCCCCCATACCAACTGAGTAAGATAGCAGGTAGTAATAAATTATGATTTGTTTAGAAAAAAATACAGGAAGTCGGGTTTTCATTTATAGATAACGGGATGTTTAAAAAAGAAAATAGTTGCTTTTATTATTAGTCTGTATAGATATTTAAGCTATGTCTGCTCAAAATAAAGTCTGGGCAGGGAAGAAAAAAAAAGAATAACAAAGGGAAAAAAGAGTTTGTAGAAAAAGAGTGAAGAAAAAAAGGATAGAAAAAGAAAAGAAAAGAAGGGTGTGTGTATGGCACCATTACTTCCTCTGTGCGCAGCATTTTCCATTCAGTTTTTATACTTTCGCATCTCTTGAAAACCAATTGTGTCTTTGTTTAGTGTGTTTACATTTATGAAAATTTAAATCCAATTATTATATAAAATCGTAGAATTTTAGACCTTTCCCTCCAACATTTAAGTAAAATATCAATTCCGGGACAATCACTGCTCGGATAAAAAGAGAAAGATGAGTAGTACAATGAACAGAGCATCTGAAGAAAATAATACTATAGATGAATTATATGATTATCAAAATTTGTTTGGTTTAAAAATATTTTGGTGAAAAACCTGTTATGAGACACAGTTACATAAAATATTATATGAAAATTTTAGCGAGCATTAATACTGGCGAATCGACTGGTCGCCAAAGGCGGTTAGTAATAAAATAAAAATATTTTCTGTTATAAAAACGAAAATGATATTTTTAAAATGTGTATTATTGATATAGATTTATCTACAGTTCTATCTAACATTAAAAACAGATTGTTTTAGAATTGATACATTTTAAGCTCCATTTTTAAACCATAAAAAAGAGAATTTTGAATTTTTTAGGGAAGCATTTTTATAAACGTCAGATATTCTGTGTGATATGTTTAAAATAGGCCCAATTTTAATATATATTGTGTAATGTGTTTATTTATATTATTGTTTTCATCCGCTGCAATACTTTAATTTTTTATATATAATTTCAGATAAAGAGGAAGATGAATTTTATTTAGATGGAAAAAAGATACTGGAAGAAATGCAAAGTTTGAGTACGTATTTTTTTCAATGATTTCTGTTTTGCTTTCAGTTAATATCGATCTAGAAGTGTAATATTTTTAGACTCAATGAAGGAAAAAGACTTACTCAAATGAAGGAAAAAGACTGACGCTTTTAAATTATAGAATATTTCTGAACAAAAGAAAGAAAAATTTAATCGCATATTGGTAAACTTTTTATTTCATTTTAAATACCTCACAAGATTTGACATTTTGTCTTATAAAAAAATTGAACTGACAGAAGTTTCAAAACAATTCATATACTAATATTTTAGGAATTCCAATATGAAAACTGGCATGTTTGAGCATTTCAGACCCTAGGCAATGTAGAATTAAGACCCTCCCCCTTTTTTTTTTGGCTTACCACTATAAGAATCCTTTTTTCTTAAATCGATCAATTTAATCGGGATGTTAATGAGTTATTTTGGTTCTTATTTATTTTAGTGACTTTGTAAAGCTATATTTCTTTTTAATAAAGCGAATGTAGTGGATAATATAGGAATTTAATTAATACTGGGTAAAATGTTGTTATTCTAAAATTTTATAATGTTTATGTTGTTAATTTTCAATAAATATCAGCATGGTTCTTGGAGACAGTACATTTATTGGACATAGACAAGAAAAGAACACATATTGACGGTTATGCGCACAGCACCGTGTTGAGAAGTTCGAAGAAGGAATGTGCGCGGGAATCAAACCAGAAGCCTAATCACACAGATATTCTTATGTGAGAAAAATAGTCCACTACTTTATCCCAACTGACCCTTCCTGTGAGTGATATTTTTTCGGACATTTATAATAATACACGTAAAATTAAATCCACACAACAATACGGAAATTATTTGTACATTAAGAAGTTAATGAAATATTTTTTACAGAAATTTTAGTATTTCTTCACTTACAGCTTTTGTAAGAAAATTTAAAATCAACCATTCTGTTTGAACATATTCTAATTTAATTACATTGTCTCCCAACAAATCTTTCACAAAATGAAAACATAAGTTCATATATGTCAATTTATTGAAAGACCTGATGCATTTAATCCACTGAATTGCTGCTTGACTATCTGAATTTAAGGTTACAACACCATTTATAAATTGTTTACGATTTAACTCAGTTAATAATTTTAGTCAGTTAATAGTCCAAATAATGTCTTTACATATTTCGGAAGTAACAAATAACTCGGCTTCACATGTTGACAGACTGACACTTTTTTGTTTGACATTTCCAAGAAGTTAATGAATTACCAAATAAAATTACACCACCAGAGACGGATTTGCCATTTTCTGCATTCCCCCAACTAGCATCAGAACTTGCATTAAGAAAACCAAATTTACTGTCATAAAACAATATCTTTATCTTTTGGACCCATTAAATATCTTAGCACTCTTTTAGCTAAATTATAATGCCTTTTTTGTGACAAATATGTTGTTACAAATGATAAATCTGGTCGTGTTCTATTAGCTAAATATAAAAGTTCAATTAATTCTTGATACATCGTGATGACAATCAGGTCGTTTGTGGAAGGGAAACTCTTATCTTCTCCTTTTGCAATAGGAGTTTTAACGCTTTTAAAGTTTTCAAGATTATGTTTAATCAGTAATGATTCAATATATTCTGACATAAACTAATACCATTTTCATGTTCAACAATTTCTATACCTAAAAACTTTCCAGTTTTGTTCTCATGCAATTCAAAGATGTTTTTGATATTATTTTCGATCTCTTGATACATTTCATTATTATAATAAAAAATTGTTAAGTCATCTACATATATACATAATATAAAAATATTTTTACCAACAGTTTTAATGAACACACAATTGTCAGAAGTCAGTTACATCAATCCAAATTTTTTCAATTTACTTTTTATATTCATATACCAGTTTCTACCAGCTTGAGGTAAGCTATAAATACTCTTTCCCAACTTACAAACTTTTCATCTTTAATTAATTTTTCATAACCAGGTGTATGTTACATATAAGCAGTTTCTTCAATTTCACTATATGAATATTCAGTTTTAGCATCAAAGAACTTAAACAATAAATTTAATTTCGATGCAAGTGCCACCAACATTCTGAAAGATTCGATGTTTACAACCGGTGAATAACAATCAGAATAATCTTTTTTTTTATTTGATTAAAACCTGCTGCTACAAGTTTCTCTTTATATTTTGTTCCACCAGAGTTTTCTTGTTTCAAAGAATATACCCATTTGCTTTTTATTAATTTTGTTTTTGCAGGCTTATTTACTATTTTCCAAACTTAGTGTTTATTTAACGAATCGAATTCATTTTTCATAGCTAATTCCCCGTTCTTCGACGGTGCTATTTCTCGCCCCTTAAATATTTATTCGAAATGTTATGAGCTACATTAGCTAACATTTGTTTAGATTTGAGACTTTCCGAACGTCTAATTGGGGTCTGATTTACGATATTATTACTAGACTCAACATCTGGTATTGCGTTTCCATCCCCTATAGTGGCGTCTATTTGACGCTAAGTTCTGTTTTGTATGCAATTGATGAATCAGTATTCTCATTCTCTGCCGATTCAGAAGAAATGTCTAAACTAGATATTTCACTTTTTTATTATCTTATTATTTTTTTATTTATCTGGCATATCGCTGGAGAAGTTTCAAGCAGTGAATTAATATCCTAAGTTTCTGCTTTCGTTTTCCCCAAATAACTACTACCTTTTAACGATTCATTGAATTTAACTAATTTCTCTTCTATTATTTGTCGGCTTTTAATGTCAAATTCGATAACCCTTTCTCTTGCGTATCCGAGCATTATACCACGTTTTCCTAGAACTTCAAATTTATTTCTCATTACTCTTGGAACGTGAAAATATGCCACACAGCCGAATTTTCGAAGATAGTTTAATTTCGGTGTCCTACCTGTGCAAATTTTAAGGGAATTTGTTTCTGTTTGACATGGTGTGGTATATTTCGTCTGTGATTACTTTCATTATATGGAGCATTTCAACCAGTATTTTTATGTTTGTAAAAGCTGTCTTTACCGAAAAGCTGTCTTCATTCTGCAGACGTAACAAAGCCTTACACCTGAACTTTTATTTTTTTTAAGAATAAAACACTTCCGCTTTGACTCCTTCAGCACGAGTACTCGTCAGCAAATAACAGGTATTTTTTTCTTTGTATAAAATTTCTAAAACTTCATCAATTGACTTGTCACGTTAAGTTTTGATAATTTCTCATACTTTAAAGAATTTTCCATTCAGTCCACGCACTGTATAATAAACAAGCTCTCTAGGTGTAACATCTAGTCCTAAAAAGTGACACTTCGTAGTCATTCCTCTTGCTCTGGCAACATAATCGTTTGCCAATTCATTACTTTTCATTTGAAGATTTTTAATTTCATTGCCGGTGTCTATTTTTCGGTCATCTGCTTGACCCGTGAATGTTGACTTTATTTTATCCCAAAGAATTTTTGCATTTTCCTCTGCTGCGAACTGTAGGGCCTGTTCGTCGGACAATGATAACTTAATATACGCAATGGCTTCAGAATTTTTCTGATTCCACTTAACTGCATCTTTTTCTCTTAGATTATCTGGTTTCTCCACTAGATATCACAGAGTCCAATCTTTTCAAACTTAGCGTTCCCTGTATTTTCATTGACCAAATAAAGTAATTAGTTTCATTCAGTTCAGGGACATTTAATTTATCCATGCTGACAGTTTCGTCTTAGTCACATAGTTCACTAAGAATTTTAACCAAATATAAACCTCGAATCATAAGCCTGGTACTGCTACCAATTTGTTTGTCCCCCCCTCTTATAACCAAAAACTGAAATAAGACTTCTCAAAAAAGACTTTACTCTCATTTTGATATTTTTATATATATTTAGTTATTGATATTAATTTCTCAAATCAAACCACTAATTAAATTCCTTATTAAATATTCTTTCTGATATAGATAAAGCAATCATAATAGTTTAATATTGAATTTTTTTTATTATTATTAATTAGCTAACAAGGAGAGGGCACAGCGTTAACACCTGTTATCGAGATGAGATTTAGTATAATGATAGTATACATTTAGAATGCTCATTCATTGGAATATTAAAACGCAATGGCCAGTTAGCTACGAGAAAAGAGTCCTCAAACTTTTGGTGAAGATTGTATAATGATAGCTTGACTAACGTCCAACTGGCCCCAATGATGTGGTTTTCTAGGTAACCGTTTCGTTTGCAGAAGATCAGGAGTTCGAAACTGGCTGGGATTTTTTTCCCTTTTTTTAATAATTCATATTTAATTTTAAATATTTACAAATACATAATAATAAAATTAAACATTTTTTGTAAAAAATTATAAATACAGGTGTATTTAAAAAAATTAAACTATTTACAGATAGTTTTAATTAATATGCTACTTATTTTTTATGCTAGAATAAATGTTTATTCTTTTAAAATTATAATTTGATGTTTCAAGGGAAAAGGATTAAAAACGTAAAATTGATGGCTACAGATAATTTAATTTGCTTGGGTCATTTTCAAACATTTTTCATATTCTTGAGTGTTAATGATAATAAATTATTAATTTAAACTGAACGAAAGTGTATTTATATCAACAATTGAAGGGGAAAGCTGATATTTGTTAAATATGTAAGCAAGCGGCCTCAACTGCAGTAATTAAAAGAAATGGTAGAGAGATGTTAACTTGATTGCGTAGGCAGATCATTCCAAGAGCATTAAGCGTATACAAAATTCTTAGTATTTAATCGAACATGGTCGAGCAATAAATTCCCGGTAAGATATAATATAAATTTAATAAATTGCACGCCATTAATTGTCGTCACCAATCTATATTAATAAAAATGGATCTTGAAATGCGTTGCTAAGCGTAAAACTAGAGAACGGCTGGACCGATTCGGCTAATTTTTTAAAAATATTTTCGTTAAGACACGAGGATGGTTCTTATGGAAAGAAAAAATGAAAAAAACTGCGAGGAAAGAAGTTAAAATGACACTTTTCTTACTTTCCCGCCAAAAATCATCATTTCCTTCCCCCATATCAACTGAGTAAGATAGCAGGAAGTAATAAATTATGATTTGTTTAGAAAGAAATACAGGAAGTCGGTGGGTTTTCATTTATAGATAACGGGATGTTTAAAAAAGAAAATAGTTGCTTTTATTATTAGTCTGTATAGATATTTAATCTATGTCTGCTCAAAATAAAGTCTGGCAGGGAAGAAAAAAAAAGAATAACAAAGGAAAAAAAGGGTTTATAGAAAGAAAAGTAGAGAAGAAAAAAAGGATAGAAAAGAAAAGAAGTGTGTGTGTGTGTCGCCATTATTTCCTCTGTGCGCGACATTTTCCAAGCTGTTTTTAAGCTCGCATCTCTTGAAAACCAATTGTGTCTTTATTTTTTTAGTGTGCTTACATTTATGAAAATTTAAATCTCATTATTCTATAAAAACGTATAATTTTAGACCTTTCCCTCCACCAATTAAGTAAAATATCAATTCCGGGACAATCATTGCTCGGATAGAAAGAGAAAGATGAGTAGCACAATGAACAGAACATCTGATGAAAATAATACTATAAATGAATTATATGATTATCAAAATGTGATTGGTTTAAAAATATTTTGGTGAAAAACCTGTTATGAGACACAGTTACATAAAATATTATATGAAAATTTTTGTGAGCATTAATACTGGCGAACCGACTGGTCGCCAAAGGCGGCTAGTTTTTAATAAAATGATAAGTTATGCATGGTATGCTGCCCTACTTTCTGATGAGAGATATTTTTAAATATAGATGAAGTCCTCCCCCATAGATCTCTTAAAGAAACTTTTCTCTTGTGGAGTATCATCATTTATCAGTTGTGCAAGATGTTGAAATATATTTTGTTTCCAATGTTTTTACTATAGTTACCATTCTGGTTCTTGTATATAATCGAAAATAAATGCATATAGAATAATTTTTTAGAAATATTTAACTTTTTTACTATGTGAGTATTTATAATTAATAATTATCACCATTTATGTTATATTTATTACTATTTTTTAAATATTAAATTAAAACGATATATATTTATCCTTGAATAAAAATAAGCAACACATTAGTTAAAACTATCTGTAAATAGTCGATTAAATTTAAATAATTTAATTTATTTTAAAAAATGCATTTGTATTTATAATTTATAAAATTTTGATTTTATTATGTATTTTGATATTAAATATTTTTGAATAAAAAAATTATCAATTAAAAGTATTTGTAACTTTTTAATTAAATAAGAATTATTTAAAACAGGATGGAAGTCAAGTTATTGCTATATAAGCTTTACCAAAAGTTTAAGGAGCATTGTCTCGAAACTGACGGGCCATTGCGTTTTTCATGCATGAACATCCTAAATGTATACTATCATTATGCTAAATCTCATCTCGAGCTCAGACTTCAACCTTGTTCCCTTTCCTTGTGAGGCAAATATATCTACAATATAAGAGAGTCATTCGAGTAGTATTTGACAAACTGGACTCAATTCAGACTTCATAAAAGTAAGCATGAAATGTCATTTTAATTCACGAAACGGAGCAGAGTCGAATAGTATTTTGAAATTCCTTGTGCAATTTTTAGAACTGCTAGTAATGAAATGTTAATAATTCTGAATAAATTTCATTAATAATAGAAATTCCAAGCATAAGAACTTACATAATTTGAGAGGCATTAATAGAGCAACCAGTTTTAATTGATATTTTTACTACTTTCTGGACAGGAATGAATTTATTTCATGTAAATTCATATTAGAACAACCAAAAAAAAAAGTCCTCGACTTTTTTTGCAGATAAAGTTAGCACGGTACTTTCAAAAGCGCTTATTAAATGCTTTAATTTTAAACGATATATGCTTTAAATATTCAAAAACTCATATTTTGCGTAGTTGAATCTGCGAAAATAGTAGCTATATATACCCACAATCATTGAAAATACATTTAAAGAAAAACAGAATCCTGATTTGAAATTTTTACTTTTATAATAAATTAATTAAATGTAAGTTTGTTTGATTGTTTTTTAATTTCGAATACCTTATTTTGAAATAAAGTTATATTGAGTTAATATACCACATTGAAAAAACAAAATAAAGAGTTCTATTCAAATCTAGAATAATGAAAATATTTCGAATTCGTATGAAATTTATATATTTCTGGGCTCTAATGAGATTATTTAACTGCAGACGAATTGTTTGATTAATTATTCAATCTCAAATACTGTGCATGCATAATTAAAAACACTTAGAATTAAAAGGTTGGAAAATGTCCTAAATAGCTTATGTATATTTAAAAAATATGACACAAAAAATCAAATCCTAAAATAGAAGTTATCTTATGTTAAAAGTTATATAGAGAAAGAAAGAAAATCTAATATAGATGATATAAAATCAATTTCTACCTCTATATAATGAAGGAAGTAAAATTCTTAGTTTAAAATGTTATCTGAGGTACAATAACCTTTTTTTCAACAGCAGAAAAACAAACTATTTAATGTTATGATGGTGGGAGAAAATAGATTTGACCTTAGTTTCAACAAATGAATCTCTGTAAATTAGACTAGAAATATGTTTAAATACAAGTTAAAATTGGGAGCAGCTTACACAACTTAAATACACTCACTTCCAAAATTTAATCATGGAGAGGAAAATGCCAATTTGCAGAAGCCAATCAGAATTAAAGAGGATGCAATTCGCTGCAGAGGCAGATGGAAGTATGCAAATTTATAAGGCAACAGCTAAACGCGCTTTCCTGTGAAGAAATATGCAAAAAGGGCAGTCCCATAAGAAGACTGCTTTATGAAGGGTTACAGAAATTAATTGTAAGTGCTGATAGAAAGTATTTAAAACTTTCGTACAATTTGTTTTCAGACATACGTGTTTATATGACTTCCAGAAGACGAATGGAAGATTCTGAGCGCTGGCATGCTGTGGGGCGCATTGAAGCAGGACAGTCGATCACAGATGTTACTCTTTTCTTCGGCGTTCATCATTATGTAATTTCACGTTTATAGACACAATTCTAAACCACACAGACAGTTGCCCGTAGCCAGTCGCCCAAGAGTTATAAACCCCGCAGAAGATTAATATATTGCTATTGTAGCCAAGCGGAATCGCAGAGCGACCTCCACACGTGTTACATCTATGATTACAGCGTCCATTGGTAAGGCGATATCTGCAGCTACTGTACGCCGAAGATTACGTATGAGTGGGCTGTACGCCCGACTACTTCGAGTTTGTGTTCCTCTATCCGTCCAACACGCAATCAGTCTCAAAACATCACCGAACATCACACATTCCGAAGCGTAAACATTATGGTGTGGGCAGGGATTTCATTAGGATACCGCACCGACATGCACATTTTTAAACGAGGCTCTGACGATTGCCCGGTATCCAGATGAAGTCCTGGAACCCATAGTGAGATCGTACGCTGCTGCAGTTGGCTCTACTTCTGTTTCAATGCACGATAACGCACGTAACCATGGAGCTCACATCGTCGATGACTACCTGGAGAGTTAAAGGATTGCGCGTATGGCATGGCCAGCATATTCGCCCGAACTTACTCCTATTGAAAATCTTTGGGATGCTCTTGGCCGTGCTGTGTCTCACGTTTCTCACCTCCAGCCACTCTTATTGAGCAGGAAACTGCTCTACAAGAAGAATGGCGATTGCTTAATTCCTCGGTGGTTGACCACTTAATTGAAAGCATTGTCACAAGGTGTAAAATTTGTTTATTGATGAGAGGGAATCATATACCCTATTAATGTCCTTTTTAGCATTTTATGCTGTTTATTTTCACTTTATACATAATTCTGCTTAAGTCTCCAGTATGCCATTATCTGATAACTTATAAATATATATGTTACTTTTCTGCCGAATTTAATGTCAATCGAAACAGTATTTGTGGATTATTTTGAATTTTACATCTTCGTGCTTAACTTCTGGAAGTGAGTGTATATCATTGAAGCAAGGTTTATTTAGCTTCTAAGTTCAAATTATAATTTCACTTCATTTTTGGTTAAGCAAAATTAATTCAAGTGTTGAAGAATTGCTATCGTGAGTTTGTTCCCATTTTTCAAAGTATATATATATATATATATATATATATATATATAAAGTTTGACATATGTATGATTTTTTAATTAATTATATCAAATCATTTACTATGAACGATTATATTAAGTCATTATAGTTATGCCATTAATTGTAACAGATTTTCATGTTATCTCAGGCAGGCAAGAAGCATTTAACAAAGACATCTCTCATATGAAAAACTACATAACACACAACATAAAAACTTTTTAAAATTCGTTTAGAAAATTTTCTATGAAATTTTACATTCTTTGCTTAGAGAATGCTTGGTATATAAATAATTTAAACTACTGAAAAATTATATGAGAAATTTGAGCTCTTATTTATCTGAAAATTTTGGTGTGTTAGAAATATATAAAATCTGTATGCTTGACCGAAATAAGCTTGCGAGAACCCCTCATGCTGATGTTCTTGACAACTGAAATTAATCGCATATAATGAACATTTCAATTTCTCAGTCGTTATGTTCTAAAATGTAATTTTAAACACTTTTACCCATTTTCTCTATATTTTTGTTTTTAAAAAATGCCTTTATAACTTCTATATCAATTATTTAAAAAAATAATCGGATTAATCTTTTTGAATAATTAAGACGTATTGATCAAATTCTAGGTTTTATTTAATAAAAATATGAGCTATATATAATGTTTTAGCTTAGCATCTATCACAGCATAACATTTGGGGGGGGGCGGTGTTGGGAAATAAGATATGTAGTACAACAATTACGAGGGGTGCTATTTTGGTATTTACCCTAGATGCCATTTTATGTGGGTATGCCTCATACTTTGATGAATACATCTTACAAAATGGTAAAGTATATTTTTACTTCAGTAATAATGAATACAACATTCTCAATGGTTTACATTTTTTCAAAAGTGACGAAATTTGGGGACAATGAAAATTGGTGACGTTCTTGTGGTATGGGATTTTGGAAATTCTGTTAACTAAAATGTTGTGTACACCTTTTATTTATTTATTTATTTTCATTCCAACTTAATCTTCTTATGAATGATTCTCTAATACTTTAATTTGTCTCAACTTCTCATTTTTCGACAATTTCGTTTCTTAATCGAAATTCATTGATTTAAATTCATTTTTTTATTCATTTTTTTAAAGTAGCATTTTCTTAGATTTCTTTTACCTTGGCAAGCATATAAACAATTCATTCAAGCTGTTGCCCAAATGATGAGTAGCAAATTCGACCTGATTTTCTATCCACATGAGTGTTATCCGAGTGGGCAACCGACCAAGAAAGTCAGGAAAGTCGGGAAAAATCAGGGAAATTTATAATAAAAAGGGAATTTTTTTTAAAAAATATAAATAAATTTTTATCGAACATAACATTTGCCGAATGTTTTTTTTGTTGCTTTTTTTATGAAAAAGTTATCGATATAGTTGGCGAAAATACTTTGCTTACTTTGGGAAAAGGCAACCTAAGTAAAGCCCATCTCCTGTTACTGTTGTGATTTTAAGTTTTAATGGATCTCTTTTTATTAAAAAAAATTATATATGGGGCTATCACGCCCCCCTCTTTGTTCCTTCGAACATTAAATCGATCATAACGTGTGTTACGGGAGTGAAGGTATGAATTCTCTGTATTAATGTTCAAAACGTTTTAAAATTTTTATCCATTATTAAAATTCCAAGATAATTTATTTTAATTAAATTATTTTACAAGGATTATCCCCCCCTTCCCGAATATCTTTTTGTTGAATTATGATTGAAGTATTCAACGTTATTGCTGTTATTTCCGTATTTTTTTTATTGTGTATGTGTGTGTGTGTTTAATTTTAAACAATATGAATACTGATTGCTAAATTCTTCATGTGGATGAATCTACGGACAACATGAAATGGGCATAATCGATAGTATTTTCTTTTAACATTTAAACACAAATCGTGTTCGTTTAAAATTCACCATACCTTTAACAAATGCTTTATAATTTTAAATCAATATTAAATACGAGAAATTAATTTGTTTGATACTTTATAGGTATGCATGCCTCTTGTAATAATCATTTTTTTTTTTAAGAAAAGGCATTTTTTTATGATTTGATGTTATCAAAGAAACTGTAAGTCACAAAATTCATTCATGCATCTTTTTTTTAAAATTTATACATCTAAAACATTTTTTTCAAACAATTTCTGAATTTTATAGGTTAAGCATTGAGCCAGCTTGAAATCTATTTTATTATTATAGTTATGAGCTATAAGGCAGTGCGATTTTGATTTTATTTAGGAACATTTTACTTTAAGGCAAATATTTCATTTTGTATTTATGAACGAGTTTTTTACTCTTTTATTAAAATTACTCATTTCCGTTTGGTGTTTTGTTAAATTGTATGAATAGAAGAGACTCCTCTGGTAAAAAACCAAACCAAGTCATTTTATTCTTAAGCAGATCATTTCTTCAATGTGCAGACATTTTTTGTACTGCATTTTTCGTTTGTAAATTTGACAAACATTTCTGAGATATGACTGATTGGCTAAAGTCGATCTAGATGAGGCATGCATATTCTAGTATTGGTTAATATATTTGCAAAAAATAGGCAAGGTTTTTACATAATTGAAGCCTATCTGAAATTCAATAAATAAAAAAGTGTTTTTAAAGAAATTTTTATTATTTGAAAAATTGTTTTACTCTTAATTTAAATCAAAGTTAAAAAAATATTGCTCAATAATTAAGAGATTTAAAATAAAGGAAAATCATTCTGAAGATATAAGACTAATGACCGAGACACTTCCTTAAAAACCCAGAAATGTCGGAGAAAAATCAGAATTTCAAATAGCATACCTGCTGTCGACTCTGGTTATGTATAAAAATAATAATTTATTTAGAATAGATCAGTGTCAAATTTATTTCTTTTCTAAATCATTCCCATTGGAGGCTGCTTATAGTATTTTATTGTAAAAATGCAGTGAATTCAAATAATTATTTTAGGTATATGGTTTTTTATATCATTAATTTTTTTCCATATATTTGATTTTGGAATAATATAATTTTTGGGATAAATATGGAGTTACCTTTGAGAAGTGGTCATAGATGCTAAGAATATTTTAGATATTTGTCTATTGAATATGGTACAAATTAGAAACATTATTTACATTGTTGCTCAAAGTATAAAAGATTTGCATTTAGTTGAAATCAATTTGTTGGCTCCCCATCTGTCATCAACAGGTGTCAAGTTGCTAATGGCATCTTGCTTTGTGATACTTGCAACTTGGAATCCATAAGCAGAACCACCCAGTAGAATTTTACTCAATGGGAATTTAAGATAAGATTTGTGTGTGTGTTGTTAGCAATGGTACATTATTGTGAAACAATTAATTGAATGCAGTAATTTAGCTTTTACTCACTATTATTCTTAATTTTAGAAATTTATAAAATTTTTGAATATATTGGGAACTAAATCCTTTCAAAATTCATTTTTTAGTGATTACATTGATTTTATAAATTGCTTATATTTACAACTAGAATATTTTTGTTCATTTCTTAATGAAACAATCTTTAGCCATTAAAATTGAGGTCTTATGTCATTGAATTTAATTAATTCTCCAAACTTAGCAGACATTTTTCTAATTTAGCTTTAGTAACTTATCATATTTTTTTAATTTCAGATGAGAATTTTCAGATTCCTAAATCCCTGAAGAATTCTGAGCATAAAACTAAAGATACAGCTAACGCTTCATTAAAAAGTAAAGGTATCTTAAATATCTTTTTTAAAATTAACATTTGACTTATCCCTTTATGCAGAGATGATTATCTATAGGATGTTTCCTACATTAATTCTTCATTTATATATTGTGTGCAACTTGATATTAAGTTTGAAACTTTTCTTCAAAATTATAACCAGTATTGATAATGATTTATTACTTTGCAAATTGGATTTTTCAGTATATGCTTTACATTTTTACTAATTTGTTTCATGTTTGTAAAAATAAATGTTACAACCGATTTTTTTTTTTTTCATTTGATAAGCTCCTGTTATAGAATTTTGCTCGATTTATGTTCTTGTTACTTATGTACCATCAGAATTTAAATGTCAGTTTATTAAATTATTTCTAAAGTTTGGTGCAACATGGTATTAAATTCCAAAGGAATATTAATTTCTGTTTCTTTAAAGTTTATAACAATGGGTTGTATTTAAAATATATTAGTTAAGATGACAAGAGGGGGAAAATAAAGGTTTATAATATATTTAAATGTATGTAGTGAAACATATAAGAACTTAACCAATAATCTAAATTTTAATATTATCCTACTATTCTGTGATGAATAGAATTAGAATATTTTTAAATTTATTTATTTACCAATTAGTTTATTAATATTTTTATCAAATTGCATGTGGTTTTAGGCAAATTACGTAGTTTGCAGATCTACCACTGAATAGAAGAAAATAAGTCGGATTTTCCTCATTTTCTTTTTACAGGAATTTTTAAAAATCAAAATTTATTCTTCTGTTCTATGATTGCTAGTTTGAAATTTAGTTGAAAATTTTTATTTATATATTTTCCCAGTATTATCAATCACTGTTAGGACTTTATTGCTTGGTTTGGATATTACATTTCTTGAAACTTCAAGTTTTCATTAAGATAGAAGATATATCCTGTTTCCTTTAATATTTGCTTCATAACTGAAAAATGTACCTTTTTACTTATTGCATCCCATTTTCTTATACATGATTTTGACATTGGCATCAAACAGCGATTTTCCTTTAAATAAAGCTAGTTTTACTGTTGTTTAAAAACAATACAGCGATGTTGAAGCTTCAGCCCAAAATTCTCTTTTCATGTTCTTATCATAAAGATACTTTTTCTTAATTCTATTACTATTGATTATTACTTCTGTCATTCTTTCAATTCATTCATTTTATTTAGGAATATAAGAGCATGGTTTTTGATGCCTAGTTGCCTATTCTTTACAATAGTCTACATCTTTAGCTACTTCCTAACTTTGAACAATTCTCAATACTTTTATTACTATTATTATTATTACTTATTTATTTTTGCTTATAACATATCTCACTTGCTTCAAAAATTCTATTCTCTAATTCTAAACAAAAGAAATTTGCTTCAGTCAAATGGCTAAGATTGTTGTTTCCCCAACGTGCAATAATTCTTCAGAATCTTTATATTCCATTCTTTGGCTTTTAAAAACGTATTTTGTTAGAATATAGTTTAGTGTACAAGCTTTGTATGCCATCTTACAAATTATCTATTCTTTCACTATATGTTCCAAAAAATTCATTTACTTGAATTTTTTACATCAATTTCTAAAATTCCCACTCTCTCCTTCTGAGAAATTCAGTTTCCTTTTCATTCATGATTTTACAAATATTTCTATTCTATTTTACTGTGTAATCTTTCTCTGTTACTGAACCAACAGAAATCAGATTACATATTAAAATTGGGAAAATATAAAACATTCTTCAAAGCATGGGAATGCCAGTTATTTCCATTAATTGAAATAAATTGGATTGAATATTACTTTTGCTATAAACTTTTATTGAAATCACTTGCAATTTCGATAACTATAGGATTTTTCAGGTCTTTATAATTATAAATTTATACCTTTTCATGTCATTTGCTAATGTGTCCCAAAATGCAATTACCAAACAATGTTGTTGATAGCTGTGTTTTGACCCACGATAGCTCAGTTTTAGATGCTCAAATCACATAAATGAACACGAATTTGTGGACTATCCTTATTGCTTTATTCTCCTCTCACACTCTCCGAACCCACACTCACACTGGGTTTCACCAAAACTCTTTTTCTCATACAGATAGCGCGACAGTAGTATGCGCAGATACATACCGCCGGGTGTTGCAATGTTTTAACATTCAATAAATTATACTCTTTCACAAATAAACATAAATAAAAAATTTTCTCAACAAAATGCAATAAGTTTCTCAAATGACTCAATACAATCAGTAAATGAAAAAATAATTTCAAATGACGCACAAAAATTTGATAAGTTGAACAATTTAGTATATATGTATATTAGATCACAGTTAATAATATTTAAGATTCAATAGGTAATATACAAAGTTTAGAAATGGGACGTTTGAAAACTTTATTTGTTTTAATCCCAGCAACACGAATCTTACCATCCTTTCCCGGAAAGACCGCCACATTTCTACCTATTACCCAATTGCACACAGCCATGTTATCTTTAATTACAACCATGTCTCCTACCTTTATGTTTTGTTTATCAAAGTACCATTTCGATCTTTGATGTAAGGTTGTCAGATAGTCATTGTGCCATTTTTTTCCATATAAGTTGCACAAATTTTGTGGTTTTTTGCCACAAACTCAACCTATTTTCTAATATATTTGTCAAATCTGGCTCCACAACTGCAGTAAACGGTCTTCCAATCAGGAAATGGCCTGGGGTGAGAGCGCCCAATTCCTCGACATCCGAAGATAAAGGAGTAAGTGGTCGAGAATTTAAAATTGACTCAATTTGGTTAATTACTGTTAAAAAGCTCTCATAAATTAATTTCTAACCACCCACAAATCTTTTCAGATGAAACTTGAAAGATCTCACTTCAGCTTCCCAGAGTCCTCCAAAGTTAGGAGCTCTTGGTGGTAAAAATTTCCAATTTACATTCTTATTACTCATATAACCAACCACTTAAGATCTCATCAGGATTTTTGACCAATTTAAACAATAGTTGTAACTCAGTATTACTCCCTACGAAATTTGTCCCGTTATCCGAATCTGAAATACTGCATTTTCCTCTACGCGAAAAAATCTTTTAAGGGTATCTATAAATGCTTGGGAACTTAACTCTGTTACAGGCTCTAAATGCACAGCTTTGGTGATGAAACACATGAATATCGCCACATAAATTTTTTGGTATGTACCTTTACGCTGGTGCTTATATTTAATAGTGAATGGCCCACAAAAGTCAACTCCTGAAATGGCAAATGGAATGTTTTGACTCACGCTCTTTAGATAGGTCACCCATTAATTGGTCACACGTTACTGGTTTAGCTTTAAAACATTTCACACAGTCGTGGACTATCTTTCTACCATTAGCCCTGCCATTAATCGGCCAAAATATCTGCCTTATTGTAAACAGTAATGTTTGAGGTCCTATATGTAAATACCTGATGTGATAATTAGCTATTATTAATCTCGTCAATTAATGATTACCTGGTAACAATATCGGAAATTTTTTGTCAAAGCTTAACTTGCTGTTGGACAATCGTCCACCAACTCTTAAAATACCTTCTTTATCAATAAAGGGATGTAAACTTTTTTCCTGGTTTTTGGTTTAAGTCTTCACCAGAACATCTCAAATCTTTCATATCTTGGCAAGTTCCCTTTTTGGGACTAATCTTACCAATGAAAGCTCGGCTTCTCTGAGTTCAGCAGGGGATAAAAAACCTTTTGATTTGTCACCCTTGTTTCTGCAATTTTCAGTGAACCTATACACATAACTTAAAATACGAATAAGATTAGTATAACTATTACTAATATTTAGAAAATTATCAAGAAAATTTTCACCACTTATAAAATAATTAGTCACAAGATGGTTTAAATTCTTTAGAAAAGTCATCTGAAATCACTCTGATTGGGATGTCTCTAATTGGATATTCACTGCCATACAAAAATGATGGTCCTTCAAACCATAGTTTGCACTGATTAAGTTTATCAGCATCGAGTCCTCTTGAGATGAGGTCAGCAGGATTCTCATTAGAAGGAACGTATCTCCAATCGTCAATGCAAGAGAGGTCTTGAATTTGGGTTACACGATTGGCAACAAATGTCTTGAGAAGAAATGGTTTTTTGCGAATCCATGAAAGAACGATCATGCTGTCACTCCATAGATAGATGTAAGATATTGGTAATTTGAGAGCAAGTTTCACCTTTTTCACTAATTTGGCTAGAAGCACCGAAGCACAAAGTTCCAATCTTGGAATGGTAACTCTTTTTAATGAAGACACTCTCGATATACTCGCAATTAATTTAATTGATGTATGACCATCTTTAGTGCACTTAAGGTAGATAGCTGCACCTAAGCGGCTTCTGAGGCGTCAGCGAACCCATGGATTTCGATCACTTCAGCTCCCTTAGTAAGTATACATCTTTCAAATTTCATGCTACTAACACTTTGTAATGATTCGACGAATTTGGACCACTCTTTAGTTTGTTTCTCAGGCAGTACCTCATGCCAGTCCAGCTTCAAAGACCATAATTGCTGCAAAAATATTTTTGCCTTTGTGACTACAGGTCCTAGTAATCCAAAAGGGTCGAAAAGTCTGGCAATAGTTGATAAAACGTATCGTTTTGTGACTCGACAGTTCTTTCCTAGTGGTCTGGTTTAAATTCCAGAGTCCATTAGTTAAAATAACGGCGGACCAGTGTTGTCTTTTTCTAAATTATTTATTGACATCACACAGGACAACACAAAAACATTTATATAGATAAAGTAATATTTGTAATTGTGGGTTTCGAATTAAACACTGCTCTGTGATTACCCACGTCTGTTATTGCCGAAATCCCTACGGCGTCTGCCCGGTGGTCTTCTCGGGGGTGTTCTGTTTACACTCATGATCACATGACCGGTTGGGAGCGCGCATGAGCCAACATCCCGCCCGGCCTTACTATGTTCACATGCAAGAACTTACAATTTCTTTATACTTATTTAACACAAGTAAATAAAATACTACATATTTATACATCAAATTTTTCTAATACAACTATTTTGCACACAATTATACATTTCTAAAATATTTTTCAGTTAATTCAATATTAGTTAAATATACGAGCAATAACAATAATAAAGCACATCAATCACAATGATAAATATATATGATTTGAATTTAATGTATATAATACAGGCTAAATATACCTAACAAATGCATTAATTTTATAAAATGTTTAATTTTCAATAGGCAACACACTCAATTTGTTTATTGATCTTTCGTAAATACCCTTGCTAGTTTTAATATCCACTACTCTCACTTTATTATCTTTTCCTGGGAAAAGTGATATTACACGTCCCATTAACCACTTACAGGGCGGAAGATTTTCTTCCCTGATTAAGACAATGTCTCCTAACTTTATATTTTCTTTATTAACTGCCCACTTTTTCCTTTGTTGTAAACCATTTAAATATGAAAGACTCCATCGCTTCCAAATTGTTTGGATTGACTTAGTTATTCTTTGCCATGCATTAAGGCGATTTGACTCAAGATCTGAAAGAGAGGGTTCAACTATCGCTGTTATTGGCCTCCCTATTAAGAAATGTGCTGGAGTTAGCACTTCTAAATCCTCAACATCAGTTGAAAGTGGCGTAATTGGATGAGAATTTAGTATCGCCTCTATTTGGGTAGTCAACGTTAGCAGTTCTTCGTGGGTAAATTTTGAGTTCCCTGCTACGCGTTTGAAATGGTACTTAAAGGCTTTGATATTGGCTTCCCACAGTCCTCCCCAATTCGGACTTCTGGAATAAAGGACCACTCAATATCTTCTGCGAAAAAGGCATATAAGGTCTCATTTTTGTCTTTAACTAATTTATACAAAGATTTTAATGCTCTGTTAGCCCCTACCATATTAGATCCATTATCAGAAAAAATCTTACAACATTTACCCCTTCTGGAAATGAACCTTTTTAAAGTAGCTATTAGAGCTTCAGATGTTAAATCGCTGATTACCTCAAGGTGAATAGCCTTTGTTACTAAGCAAATAAATATACAAACATACACTTTAATTTCAGGACCTTTTCTTTGATATTTATTTTTGATAAAAAAACGGACCACACAAATCTATTCCCGTGGAATTAAAAACTTTATCTGGAGTTATTCTCTCCTTTGGCAAATTGCCCATTTTTTGAGAATACTCTCTAGGTTTATTTTTAAAGCAAATAACACAATTATGTACAATTTTTCTGCATACATTTCTCCCATGAATAGGCCAATATTTTTGTCTTACCTGAAAAAGTAAATGTTGGGGTCCCAGATGAAAATACTTTTCATGATAATATCTTACTATAGTTTCAGTTAACTTACCCTTTGAGGGTAATATTATGGGATGTTTTACTGAATATGGTAACTGGGAATTTTCCAATCGTCCTCCTACCCTCAATATATTTTTATTATCTAGAAAGGGAGATAGATTAGAAATTTTACTCTTATTCGAAATTTCCTTATGGGACATTAATGAAACCACTTCTGCAGAAAATTCTTCCAATTGACACTGTTTCAATAAGAAACTTTCAGCTTCCAACAATTCCTCTGATGTCAATGGACCCTTTTTCTTCTCTTGACTTCTGCAATTTGAAATAAACCTAAAAAGATAGCTTAATATTCGAATTATTGTAAGAAATCTTACTAAGGTTAACAATATGACTAAAAAATGTTTTGTTAGAGATTAAAGTCAAAACAGTATTAGAGTTCTCAGATTTGAGTTCAGGTAAGTATTCCTTTTCATCTGGCTCTGGGCACTCACAGTTAGTTTTAGTAGGTTCATCAGATTGTAGAAAAAAACGTACTAAAAATGGGACATTCACCGTTCCATATGTCACAGTGTTCAGTTCGTAAGTTTTCACAGGCTCCTCCTCATTTTCTTTCCATAGAATGCGCCGTAACTTCCTCTGGCTAGGGTGAATCCAGATCATTCTGTACATTTTCTTTATATCCGCTGTGAAGACATATACATATTTACGAAACCATAACCATGATGGAAAACAAATCATTCTGCACTATTCCTCCATTATATTTAATTGAGTTGAGCGATTTCCCGCAAGTAGTCGAGCTAGATGCATGAAATACGATACGTAGTTTAGTTGTTTTTTCAGACCTATAAATGCCATGATGAGCCATATAATATGTCCCTTCACGTTCAACACTTTCATCTTGTATCTCGCTCATGTGGCCTAACTCCTGATACTCCTTCAGAAAATCAGAATACAATTTCTTATATTTTTTGTCTCTAGATAGGCGAGTCCACTGCGACTCGACTCGACTCGTGTTAGAGCAATATCCTTTGAATTACCTAGACAAGACCAGTGCTCTTTAAATGACATCGCAACAGTATATTTTCCTGTCTCATCTCTGCTATGCGTTCGCGCATAATGTTCCTCACAAATATCATTCTCTTTACTTTTATGTATTTCGTTATCTATTTCCTCAATCTCACAAAATTTTCTTAAGTTTGAATTTAATTCTTCTGAACTCGAAACGCTACCTGCAACAATATATCCAAATACGGAGTCCTGCAACGTCAAATTCTCATTTTTAGAATTTAACTTCCCAGGCTTTATTATATGATAAAAGTACTCGGCTCCAATTAAAATATCTGTTTTCCCCGGAATATTAAAATCTGGGTCCGCAAGCTCAATTGATTCTGGAATCTTTACGCGCGTACAAATCATTCTATTTGGTATTAAATCCGTTATTTTTGATACCTCTAACATCGAAATATTTCTTTCGAAATCTTTATTTTTACTAGCCTCAGTTGCTGTAACTCTGCGATTAACTACTAGCGAGGCATTATTAATACAGGAAATAGATTAATTTATTTTTTCACTTTTAATTTGAAGCCTCTGCATGCAATCCTGACTCATGAGAGAACACTGTGAGTCGTTATCCAAAAAGCACCTTACTTCCTGCCATTGCGAATATCTATCTTTTATTAAACATCTTACAGTAGACAAAAACTACATTTTTATTTACGACTAGCCGCCTCTGGCGACCAGTCGGTTCGCCAGTATTAATGTTCGCAAAAATTTTCATATAATATTTTATGTAGCTGTGTCTCATAACAGGTTTTTCATCAAAAAAATTTAAATCAAACAAATTTTGAAAATCATATAATTCATTTAGAGTATTATTTAGTATTATTTTCTTCAGCTGTTCTGTTCATTGTGTTATTCATCTTTCTCTTTCTATCCGAGCAATGATTGTCCCGGAATTGATATTTTACTTAAATGGTGGAGGGAAAGGTCTAAAATTCTACATTTTCATAGAATAATGAGATTCAAATTTTCATAAATGTAAACACACTAAACAATAAAGACAATTGGTTTTTAAGAGATGCGAAAGTTTAAAAAAAGCTCGGAAAATGCCGCGCACAGAGGAAATAATATTGATACACACACATCCTTCTTTTCTTTTTTTTTTCTATCCTTTTTTTCTTCACTAATTTTGTTTCTACAAACCCTATTTTCCCTTTGTTATTCTTTTTTTTTCCTTCCCTGCCCAAATCTTATTTTGAGCAGGCATAGATTAAATATTCATAGAGACTAATGATAAAAGCAGCTATTTTCTTTATTTTTTAAACATCCCGTTATCTATGAATGAAAACCAACTGACTTCGCGCATTTCTTTCTAAACAAATCATAATTTATTACTTCCTGTTATCTAACTCAGTTGGTGTGGGGGAAGGAAATGAAGATTTTTGGCGGGAAAGTAAGAAAAGTATCGTTTTAACTATTTTCCTCGCATTTTTTGTTTGTTTGTTTTTTCTCTCCATAAGAACCATCCTCGTGTCTTAACGAAAATATTAAAATAAAAATTAGCCGAATCGGTCGAGCCGTTCTCTAGTTTTGCGATTAGGACGCAATTCGAGTTGCATTTTTATTAAAATAGATTAGATTAGATACAACGAAAGGCGAATTCCCCTCATTGGGGGAAGCAGAGCTTGGATCAAATTGATTTTCCCCCTATTCCGAATTATTTATGACTTCTACGGTTTCTGCATTCGTAGACAAAACATTTTTTGCTTCTATCGCATAATGAATTAATTTATTGTGAGCTTTGCCACAAAAACAATTCCTATACGAATACTTTTTAACGCTACAATTAGGCGATAAGCATTTAAAGCATAAGTTTTTATTTTTTACTACCTCTACGCGTTCAAGAGCCGAAAGTCTCATAAATTGAGGACAAGCATATAACGAATGATTCTCATTCTTTTGACATAAATCACATTTTTATTTTTCATCTCTGAAAAATACTCTTGATGCCGGTTTAAATTTATTGCTATAATTTTGCCCTTTTCTTGTCTCATTTATGATTTTGCCTTTTTAAACAAAATACAGATCGCATTCTTTTCTTAACTCGAGAGGTGTAAACCACTTTTGGTTTTGTCTAATATTGATACGTGCTGCTGTTTCTTTATCCAGCGTTTGGAATAATTTATCCGAAACTATCAAATGCTTAAGTGTCTCGAAATCAGTTACACCTCTTAATTTTAAATAATATTCAAAACTCGTCGTTAAGCGTGACGCGAATTGCACATGAGTTTCACTATCTCTAGAAACATTTCTAAAATTCTCTAAAACCGCTTGCGCTGTTTGTTCGAATTCTCTTAATACAATTGATTTAACTTCGTCACAATTATTTAAATCCTTATCGGCAATATGAGTTAGGATATTAGACGCCCTGTCTCCTAACAAACTTAACAAAATCTCTGCTTTAAACTTCTTCGGTGCCTTGTTAGTACTAAATGCTCTCTCTAACGAAGTAAAAAATAAACCCCAATCCTGAGATCTGCTCGGTGGTTTAATACACAATATTCTCACAGTCTTAAATAAGTTATCGAGTGACTCTTCGGGTTCGGTTTTACACTCTTGATAAACGGAAGTCTGAGTACTATTTTCAGTAGCTCTTAATTGCGCTAATTGTAACTCTATTTTAAATCTCTCTCATCTAAGACACTCTAGTTCTATTTCACCATCCTGACCGGGTTTCTGGTTTTTTTTCCCTATTCCTCTATCTACAGATCTTTAACAACTTTTTTGTCATTTTTGAACACCTCACTTTCCTCAATTAAACTCTTTAATTCACTCTTTTTTTATGCCTTCGGCAACAACCAAACCTATCTCCTCGGCAACGAGTTTTAATTCATCTTTTTTAAATTTTGCTAACCCCGCCATTTTAGATAATTTAAAAGAAATGTATTCACAATTTTATTCAAAACTCACACAAAATTAACTCAATTAACACTCAAAACAAAATTAACTTCGACTCGGGAAATTAATTATAACTCATGAAACCAAAATTAACTTCATCTCGGGAAATTAATTATTTAATAACTCAAAGGATGATATTGCCCATACCTCTTTGCTGGGACTGCTCTCTCGAGACTAGTTATCCACAATAGAATTCTTATTCTTGGCAGTTTCGCACCGAGTTCCTCATCATTGACTATATCTCCACTGAGAAATCACACACATTTCCTATAGTTAATCACTATTCAATAGATGCATAGGCGTCTCCGGCTCAACGGACCATGTTTTGGCCTACTATAGCTCAGTTTTAGATGCTGAAATCACATGAATGAACACAAATTTGTGGACTGTATCATTATCGCTTTATTCTCCTCTTACACTCTCCGAATCCACACTCACACTGCGTTTCACCGAAGCTCTTTTTCTCATATAGATGGCGCGACGGTAGTATGCGCAGATACAAGCTGAATCTGCTTTCTTTCTTTTTAGTTAATTTGTTCTTTGCTTTATGTTGACAATCTTTGGCTTACCACATTTCAAAAACAGCTTTAAATGAAAATTCAATTTTATGACATATAATTTCATCTTGCATATGTTTTACTCATATATTCCTAGGAAAATTTCTTTCTTATGATGACAAAATTGTCTCTCTAAATCTGTACATCCTTAGTTTTTTTTCCTTCAATCAATAACCTACTTGCATATTCATCAATACTTTGTTTCTCAGTAAGTGCAGATTCCGAAGCCTTAATAAAATATTGATAATGTGGAGACAAATTCATGAAAGCTTTAATGTTGAATATCTGGTCTGATATACTTTCTTGAAGCCACATTAATTGCATTCTAATTTCTTTCTGTAGCAATTAGCATTAAAAAAATTTAACATACGCTTACTCACTTCAGGTTTGCACTCATGCACAGAACAAAGTTTGTCCCTTATTTTAGCAGTGTCACAAGTGAGTATGTATAAAATAAGCCTGTTTTCAATCTAACTATCATTTCTAGTGCTTTTAGATAATTTATCTTGTATTCAATTAGCTGTTTTACATCCTCATTTATTGCTGAATTAGTGTTTTCAATTCTTTATTCTGCAAAATGTATTTCTTTGAATTATCATGGTTTCCAGTTCTCAGGTTCCGTACACAATAATCCAGTACTATTTAAGGGCTCCAATTCACTTTTATTTCAATCTTAAGCCAATCTTTTTACTACGCCTAACTACTTTTCAGCTCATTTATTTAATTTCTACTTATTTGCTACTATAGCCATTATGGTACCTGGATCCATAACTTTTTAACTTTTGATAAATTTATTAAGTACAAATAGTAATTATAGGATATCAGGTACATAAAAATAATTACTCTCTTAAAGCCATAATTAACAAGCTTGAAAATGCATTTGATAAAGTACAAACTAATGTAAACTGTTACCATATATTTAAAATCTTCACATTTCTTAATAAAAACGTCTTAAAAGTTATAATACTGTTTTTTGTCATTAATTTTAAGGTTTTAATACAATACTGCAAGGTTGACTGTATAACTTGTTTCTTCTAACAAATTATATTTGCTTATTTTCAGTTCAAGCTGGTAAGACTCAAAGGGTCCTGACGAAATCTAAACCTAAAGCTGACACTTGTAAAGCTCTAAAAGAGGATAGTAAGTATTTTTATTTCATCTTTTTTAATTTTTTGTTTTCTAAGAATGAAGTAAGTATTGTAATCATCAAAAAATTGTAGCTAGGGGTTTGAAGCACTTGTTTCAAACCTCTCTTGAGTTCGGAAAACACACTTTTGGAATTATGTCTGCTTGTGAACACAATAATTCAAATATGGTTTGGGTAAAATTTGGTATTTGCACTTGTGAACAAATTTATAGATCTCTGTCCAATTTGGAATGAAATACATTAAGTGGAAGTCTGTCTCACCAGCTGTCTGAATAGAATTTAACCCAATAAATACATAGTGTAGAAAGCTAATTCTGTGAAATTAAAAAAAAAACAAAACAGATAAAGCATCTAAACTGTATGTATATACTAAATTTAGAACCAGGTCAATTAAAGGGTTGCCTGTCTGTTGGTCTTTAGTATTAGTTATTGCATGTAAACACAATAACTCGTAAAAGCATATGAAAGAATGTGAATAGAAAGTTAAATAGAAGTAAAAGAGATTCATTTTATTGCCATATTTTAATGATTATCTCTGCATTTAAATGTGAATGATAGTTTCTGTCTTGCAGAACTAGAATTTTACTTATCGACTCATACGTCTCTTTCAGAATGCAAGAAATTATTGAAAAATCGGAATTTTTATTTCCTAATAAGTATTTTATTCGACAGAAACTATTTAATTTTTGCTATCATAATGTCCAAATTACTTCTAATTATAATTAATGCATAATGAACTCGATATTCTGTAGCAAGAACAAGGCCGTTATTTATTTAAATTCGTTAATTTTATTTATATGTTCAATATTTCTTAAAATTTCTGATATCCTAAAATTATCTGCCGTAAGTGTAATCATTATGATATATATATATATATATATATATATATATATATATATATATATATATATATATAATGTGTGTGTTTGTGTTATTTGAATATTCAGGCATCAAAATATAACATTGGTATTTTTAGATGCAGAATATATCACATTTATAATCTACATGTGCAAAAACAAAAATTTCATATAATTTTAATGATTAACATATAATTAATAGCTATTTTAATTTGTAACTATTTTTTAAGTAACAATATTTAGATTCCGCTTGGTATTTAAATTAAAAGTAGAAGTATATGAAATAAAATTTTAAAGCTATTCATTCTAATTCACTTAAATATGAAAATGAAAAATTTCCCCCAAAATAAAATTTTATAAGAATTTCTTTTGATTTTAAAAATTTATTTTTAAAGAAATAAGCTATCCAAATTTTCGAAGAAATTCCCTATTAGGTTAATATATTTTAATAATACTTAAAAAGAATGCAAGATATTATAATTAACTTTTTTAAATAAAATGTTTGCAGCCGTTTTTATCTGTACTCAGTTATAGGACTTGTTAAATAATTCAGTTTAAGCATATTAAAGTTTCATTCTTATATCTTTTAGAAAAAGGATTTTAAACTTTTAAGACCAATTACAGAAATTGCATATTACACAATAATTACTCATTCTAATATAATTTTTCCTATTATTAAACTAGATTCGTCTTGAAGACATCCTTTGGAATAATTACTCTCATAATTATATAAATAATTATTCTTTATAATTATATCTGCTTTTAAATTTCTATTTGTATCTGAAACATTCATTCATATCAAAAACTGATTTACATTTATAATAATGTAAAATGCGCTACTTTTTTGTTACTTGTACAATAAAGCAGTGTATCATTTCATATCTATTTATGAGTAGTAAACCATGATAAGAACAATCGATATTGATAACAAATGAAAGAGTAGAGCACAAAAAGAATAAAAAATCAATTTACTTTTTTCTTTATATTGATAAGCTTTAATACTAACATTAAAATTGATATTTATTGTAAACAACAATAATATATTCAATTTTATTTATTCTGCTTGTACAACGAAATTATCTATTTTGATGTGTATATTAAAATGTCATTCAGGTTCAATTATTAGTCCAACAAAACTTTTAATGCACTTGCATATTTCTTAGAAGAAAAGAACTGAACTTTTCCCATAAATTTTTCTGTAATTACTTTATCATACGGGACATAACAATCGGATTTGCCATATAAATTGAAACTTTAAAAATATTTTTCAGTCATCAGAAAAAGGAAGTACTTTTAATGACTTCCATGGAATATGTAAACCTTACGCATGTATAGAAATATGGAAAAAGCTCATTCAAAGAATGTCAAATATCTCCTTATGTATCTTTTCCTATATTAACCAAAATGTGTAAGCTACTTGATTTCTCCTTGCAGAATCTATTCATAACAGTAAAAAAAAGGGTATTGCTAAGGATGTATTAAAGTTCATAGAATTTTAACTGTGGAGAATTCTCTACAAAAAATTCATGCATGTAATCTGTTAGTATACATCGCTAGCTTCAGATAAGAATTTTTACTTTTCATGCACATTGATTTGAGAGCAGAAAAAAATGTTTAGTATCCCCCCCCCACACACACACAAACACAAATTATTGGTTATACTCAAAAATACATTTTTAAATAACAGACGAATGAAATTATTAGAGAGAAACTTCATTTCCTCTTTTTTAATTAAAACTAAAAATAAAGAAAGTTTGTCCAAAGTGTATGTTTCCATAGTGTCATCCTCCATTGTATGTTTTCTTTAAGTTTGGTAGCCTTTGCCAGATTAAACTGTCTGGCATGTGAAGCATTAGCAGACTGACACCTATTCTCTTTTATTATTAAGGATTCTGATAAATCTTAGGGTTTACTATTTGTAAATAAAAAAACACACATTTTTAATGATATATTCATGCAGAGATCTGAAATTGATGAAAATATTGGATGAAATTGTTTAGCAAAATTGTACAAACTTTTTATTCCTTTGGATATTACTAACCATTTCTGTTAAATCATCCATTTTGACAACCAACTGGTACATTGATAATCTTTATAGCATTTACTTTCACTTAAATATCTTGCACTTAACTTCATATTCTTGATTTTCTCAAGAAAATGTTTTAAGTTTCAAATTTTGGTAGACATCAAAGCCATGCTATTGTAATTGCTTTACACCTGTTTTATTCATTTATATTGACCGTTTGAATAGTGTAGTTTCATGACATTATTATAATATAAAAGAAAATGCTCAGATAATCCATCTTCTTTCTTGTTGTTGCAGCTTCACTGCCTTATTTCTTATACAAGTTAAACAAATATTAAACTGAATCCTTCTATCTTAGCTTTCAACAATAGAAGAAAATCATGTTATTATATGTTTAATGGAATAATGATCTCCATTTCAGTTCAGAATTAAATTTACAACTGAAAATTAGGCAAAAAAGTTTGAATAGATAAAATTGGAATATTTTAGAATGGTGTGAAATTTGAATTAGATTGGTTTTTCTGCTATACTTTTGAGGTTATCATGAAAAATACAAAATTGAAATTCTTTGTAGTTAATTTTCTAAATTATCAAGGTGCATTAAGGATTTTAAGGGTGCCTCAATTCATATTCCTATACTCCAAAGTATCTATGAACTAAGTTTAGTAGCTCTAAATCAAATGGCCTAGCCTGTAAACATCTGCAGACACATTCATTGTTAGTTGCAAAGATATGCGAATGAATGATAAAATTTTATGTTTTACTTGCCACTTCATTTATTACTTAATAAATTGGGTGCTGATATAAATTTAATTTTTCTTTGAATTTTAGATATATTTAAAAGCAAATTTTAATTGTATTGTTATTTTAGTAATGCAAATATTAATCAGAAATAGTTTGCTATATTTTACTGTAGAAGCTGTATTTCAAGTATACCAAAGCTATATTTTATTATGCATGTGTAATTATGACAGGATTTACTTAACTTATTTTTCATCGATATATGTTTATGAAGCTGATATAATTCTACAAATAGCGCAAGTTTTTTCCCTCATTAAAAAGAATCTAAAAGTGAAGCCTTTAAAAAATTTTATGCTTTTTTTTTTTTTGTATGAGTGGAGACATTTTAAAAAATGTTGATGTAAACTTTATCAGTGCAAAAGCTAAATCAAGATAATAAATTTATTTTCATTTTAAAGTCATTATCAACCTAAAATCAGTGCTCAAATTATAAAAATTTAATAGATGAGAAACTTTTATTCTTATATGCATCATTTCATTACAGCTCCTTTGTAAGCTTATAAAACTAAATAATAATATATATCCTAATAATATATATCCTTCAAATATATATCCTAAATTATTAGCAAATTTTTCTTATTGCATTTAGTTACTAAGAACAGATTGGGATTTGTGTGTTAATGACTTTAAAAAAAGTGAGTTGAAATGGAAATAAAATAAATAGCTAATTTTAGGGTTTTGAATAAAAATGAGTTGTTAGCTTTGTTTTGTTCAGTTAATGTATTCTTGTCTTTTCTGTTTTTTTTTTTTTATAGGCAATAAAGATGATTTAGAACTAGACAACTCAACGTTTAATTTGAGAAAATCAGGTAATAACTCACATTTTATTTTAATTGTGTAGAGTTGGGATTTGTTTTTTTATTTGAATTAATATTATCTTATTCCATGTCTTTTATTTAGAATTCTTATGATTTATGCTAATTCATTTGAAATTTAAATTAAAAAAGAATAAGTTTTTTTTATCAGAAATTTTTTCACAAACTTGTTTCCAGTTATCAATCTTGTGTTTTTATTTCTGCTAATGTGTCAAGATATCCAATTTTGTTCCTTTTGTGATTGTTCATGGAAGAGAACATTTTGAATTTCATGCTTTATATAGCAGTGATCTTTACAGTTGTTCAAGGTTTTATGTAGAAATTGTGGCTCTCATATAATTTAAATTCATTAAACATTTTGCAATCATTAAATACATTTTCTGTTCGATTTTTTAGAGTTATTTTACTGAATATTCTGTTTGAGAATAAGTAGGAAAAGGAATCCAACAAGCCTGATAGATCTTCCCTTGATTTTTTTTTCTTTAGATGTGCTAGTCCCTGCATGCTACTTAAAGAAATAAAGAACAATTGGAGATTATTTAGCAATCCCAATATAATTTGGAAATTCAAAAAAAAAAAAAAACAGCATGTTATTAAACCTATTACAAAAAATTTGCCTTTGTGAAATACCCAGAGAAATTTCATTTATATTCAGAGAACAAATGCTTATCTTCATTATAATTGTGTAATAGTTGCAATTTTATTTTAATTAAATACCTATGTTTTAATGCATTTACCAATTACATACAAAAATTTGTTACACTAGTTATGCTGTCAGAAAAAAAGGTTTTATCCATGTTGTTTAAACTAACTTCATTTTTTTGCTATTTACTTTAATATGATTAAATTACCCGATTAATTAGAGGCTATTCAATCTTGGTCTAACCTCAGAAGATGTTAAATAAGATCTCTCTAAAACAATTATTCTTCTTGAATGCAGAAAAATGTTTTTGTATCCCAGCCATTAGTGGGAGAAATGTTTTGGAATGACTAAGTTCCAGTCAGTTAAAACGTTAAGCAAATTTGTATGTAAATGTTCAGGATTTCTATGACATTTAATTTCTAAAGAAACAGAAAATTATATGTGATTATTTGATTCTATAAATTTGCATAAAGAATCTAAGATATGCTACAAAACTCATAACAAATCAAACCATGCATGTTATATAAGTAATTTAGAAAAGATACTGATACAAAGTACTAATGGTTTCTTCATTTTTCAAAATATTGACTGTATTTTTAATTAAAATACGAATTCAGTTTAGAAGTTTCTGTGGTAATTATTTCTTGAATTCTTTCTTTTCTTGATGCTAAACTTTTCTTACTTCAGAAATCAATTTCTTTTAATCAGGATTCTTTATAATATATGTTCTATTTGTTCATGATCCAGTCAATTTAAACAAGTTTCGAATTTCTATTTCTACCTTTGAAGTAAAGTGTTACGGTAAAATAAAGGGTTGAAATGCGGAAAATATATTCACTGGTGGACAAATATAAGAGTTGGAAGGCATTTCCCCAAATATCTCGAGAAATATTGGATAAAAATAAATGAAATTTGGTATGGATATAACATAGAATGACGATAATGTATGCAAAGCAAAAATTAATGTACCATTCATTAGCAATGTGAACTGAACTTCATGATGAAAGAGAAGCTTCTACGAAAGTGAGGCTTCTATGGTATGTGGTCACCTCTGACAGATAAACAGCATGCACAACAAGTATGCATACAGTTAATAAGAGAGTTAAGGAGTGCTTGTGGAAGACCCAGCAGAGCAGCTTTTAACTCCGGACAGGTTCTGAGTGGGGGTTGGCATATCGCATTAGCCCTTCCAAGAGCATCCCAAGCATGTTCAATGGGGTTACGGTCAGGGGATTTGGCTGGCCAAAAAATCTGATGAATATCTTCGCTTTCCAGCTACTACTCAATCAGGACAGCCCTAAGTGGTTGTGCATATTCGTCCATAAAAACGAATTCAGGGCCAACAGCACTCCTGAGAAGACGCACATAGGGTTATAGGATAACCTGCCTGTACCTCTGAGCATTCACGGAACCAGTGTCAAACAAATGCAGTGGGTGTGCGGGTATCTTGCCTGATCCCTGCCCAAACCATCAGTCTAACAGTATGATGGTATCGGCTCCCAGGCTCCCTCCATAGGAATATTCGCCGAGAATCAGGTTGTAAACTGAATCTTGACTCATCTGTGAAGAGAACATTAGCCCATTGGAGCTGTGTCCAGTGCTGGTGCTGTCTGCACCATTGTACACGCTCTCTTTTGTGGGAAGGAGTGAGTGGGATGCAAATAGTGGGCTTCTTAGCATACAACCCTCTGTCACCAAGCCTCCTGACGTCTATCTTCCTTGAAAGGAATGTTCCTGTGGTCGCAGCGATGTCCCATGACAGTTGTGTCGCTGTAGACGTCCCTGGTCTTCTGGATACTGCCTCACTGTTTTTAAACCGACTCCTCAAATTCGAAACAACAATTGGAGTTACATCCAATGCCCTTGCAACCTGAGCTTGGGACTGCCTTGCCTCACGTCTACCCACAATTATCCACCTCATACCTTCGTCTAAAAGATGATGTTCACTCATTTCACCGAAAAATCAACAACAAAACAACAAGATTATTCAAGAAACACAATACAAATCGTTACTATGTTGTAGAATGGAATGAGTTGAGCAACTGACTGCAGACTTTTATATCGCCTGCTGGTTTAGCAACGCCCATAAAAGTATGTAAACTCATTTGAGTGCGATAGTGCCATTATATGGCAACAAACTGACCAGGTTTTATGAGATATTTTCCGAGAAATGGGTGAAAATACCTTCCATCTCAATTTTTTCCACCAGTGTGTGTGAGTAATTTATTCGCGTAATAAATTTAGGGAAAATATTATGTCTAAGATCCATTAATTTATTAAATATTAATCTGATATGTTTTACAAATAAAACATACTTTATTAATAACATTTGAGTTGTTTTTTAGTTAAAAGATATCTGGAAAAATTGAGGAACTCTGGAAAAAGTATTGAGGAATGCGCAAAAGGTAATATCTCCTTAAACATCTTTTATGCAATACTGTGGGTGTGTAAACATTTGATTAATATAATATCTAATAATTTTAAAAATATTAGCCAGGCATATGTTTGAAAATATGCCATGGATAAAAAAATGTAATTTACTTTGAAAATGAAACTTTTGCACAATGTTCATATGTGATAACCTGTTATAAAAGATTAAAGTGAGTAAAAAATTTATAAAAACTGGATGAATTTCTTCAGGATTCAAATATACACTTGGTATAATATGTTGACTTGTTTCTTCATTATATGATAATGATTACAAATTGCTTGTTATATGCCAAAATACACATGCAGCTTTAAAATGGACCATAATTTGATAGCTCTGAGTAATGCAATATCCACATATCCAAAATTTAATCCATTTGGCAAATTGGAATTATATAAAATTCAACTCTTTGGCAATCAATTTTAACGTCTTGCTCTTTTCATTTTCTATACAAATGAAGAGAATAAGTACTAAATGAGACAAACTTTTTCGATTTTTTCCCCCCAGAAGGATTTTTAAACCATAAAGTTATTAGGATGTATGTCTTGTTGCCAGAGTGTATATGAAAGACTTAAAAAATGTTCATTTTTCAAATATTTGTTGCATTATTATACTTCTTTTACTAAAACAGTGTTTTGTTTAATATAGCTTTGAAAAATCCGCCTGATTCATTTGATGATGATTCTTCAGGTGAGCTGATCTTATTTCACTTCCTTTGTTTTATAAATGGGAAATATAAATTAATTTCTTTCAGTTTACATGTACTATAAATCCAATATTTTGTTACACTAATTTTTTTTAAATAAAATATGATATTATATGAGATTATCATGTATTTTAAGCCTAGAATCATTCACTTAAAGTTAAGAAACTGATCAAATTACCAATTTTGTTTATTACAGGATTGGCAATTAATGAATTTGTCATTTATTTACTTCAATCACTATGAGAGTGAGAAATCACTATGAGACTATGGATAAAGATTTAATGAAGGTTTACTAATTTTATCTAGCTAGTTCAAAAAATATTGGCTATATTTGATTTCATTTAAATAATTTTTTAAACTTCATGTTCATGGTTCTGCCAAATTGTCTGATATTAAAGCCATGTTATTTTAATTATTTTAGTTAAGTTCTGTTTATTGTGTGTATGAATGGAGACAGTTGCATAGTATCATCATCATCATAATAATTGAAAAATAATAAATGATGGTATATCACCAAGTTGAAATATACGAGATTCCAAGGAATGACGAGAAGTTTGTCCTTTTAAACAGTTTATTTGTAACAGCAAACTTAACAAGATTTAACAACGCACATATTCTAAATAAAGACATGTAAACAATTAATCCGAGTAAATATTAATTTCTAATTATATTCCGAGACAAGGTATATTCGGTAAGCCATTCTAGAAGCTACCGTCATGAAAAAAAAAACCATATTACACGCGCACACTCACAGATGAGAGCCGAAAACTTTTACATGCATATACACATACTTACGATACCACGTGGGTTTAGCGGTTAGCTCCGCCCACATATCAAGTGATTAAATTCGTTTCCAACAACCTGCCCCCGGATGAACCAAGGGGGGTTCATAAAAAATCCGAGTAAATATTCTTGCATAACATGAAAGTTACCTGGTAAAACATATGCACTATTAAAGAAACATGAAAACATACAAGTATATCAATTAACTAAAATTGTACAATATAATATTCAGATTTATGGCAGTTAATATTCAAGAAATTAGGCATAAAGTTAAGAGTTCATGAATACAATTTATACACTTTAGTCCAGTATTTCCAAATTATACAACAGTTGTACAGGTCGCCTGATAGTTGCAGACTCAGTTTTTAATTTGCAAGCCCTCACCTTGCCATCTCTTCCAGGAAATAATTCAAGTATTTTTCCTAGTTTCCAAAAATTACGAGGTAAATGATCATCTTTAATTAAGACTACATCGTTAACCTTAAATTGAGAGCAGTTTTTAGCTAAACTTGAATGGGCCGATCTTAAATTTAGTAAATATTCATTTTTCCACCTGGTCCAAAAAGATCTCATTAATTTTTCACGATAATTAAAAGTTTTAATGAAATATTTCCTAGAAGAAAGATTTGAATCAAGGTGAAGTTTTACAGAGGGCAATGATGTTATTCTCCTTCCTAGAATGAAATGAGCTGGAGTTAAGGCAGTTGGTTCCTCCGAATCACTACTTACGTAGGTGATTGGTCGAGAGTTGATCATGCCTTCTATTTCAATAAGCACTGTTAACAATTGATCAATAGTGAGACACGATTTTCCAAGAGATTTACGTAAGGCAGTTTTGACAGTACGAACCATTCGTTCGTAGAATCCACCCCACCAGGCGGCTCTTTCCACTATAAATTGCCATTTAATACCGTTTTTAGAGTAGAAGTCTTGCACATCAGGATGATTAATCACTTTCCAAATTAATTTAATCTCCAATTCTGCTCGTTTAAACGTGCGAGCATTATCAGAAATCACCACAGAACACAAACCACGTCGAGAAATGAAACGACGGAATGCGAGGAGGAAAGTGTCCGTAGTCATGTCACCAACTAATTCGAGATGAACACTTCTTGTCACAGCACAAGTTATCAGCAAAATATACTGCTTTACACTGGAGTCTTTCACGAATAGGGGACCTGCAAAATCAAGTCCTACCATAGTAAAGGGAGCTGACTGTTCCACTCGAATATCTGGAAGGGGCGCAATCACTTGACTTCCTGGTGAAGAATTAAATCTTCGACAAATAGTGCACTTTCCTAGAAGGGATTTGATAGTTTGTCTGGCCTTTAAAATCCAGTATTTCTCTCGTACTTGC
>JAOUZG010028879.1:420527-430611 GCA_026289955.1 Argiope argentata | reverse complement strand
CGGTTAGCTCCGCCCACATATCAAGTGATTAAATTCGTTTCCAACAATAATATTTAAAACATTAAATGTCCAGTTTGTCTACCTTCTGAATTTTGCAATGCTGTAATCTCAAAATGTAGCAGATAGATGTACTGGACATTTGTAAATCTTATAAAGTACATTAATATTAAACACTTACAATAATGGAAGAGGATAATGTTATTATGTATTTTTGATGTAATAATGAAAACAGTTGGAATTTCAAGGCAACAATGTAATCTGTTGTAGAAAAATAGGCCTATATATATATATATATATATATATATATATATATATATATAAGAAATTCCAAAACTCATAGATGTTAAATTGACATCATTAAAGATATATTTTTAAAAATTTTAAAACAGTATAAAATTTATTTTTTTGCATTAGTATTTTAGGAAATTGTTGTAAAGAAATGCTAAAATTCAGCTTAGATTAATTAAAATTCTAATTTTTAAAAAGTGCCCTAAGGTGAACCTTGCTACATTCCAAGGCATACATGTCAGATTTGGAAGTATAGTTCTTGTATGTAAAGAGCACACACTCATGTATTGCATGTAGACAAACAGTTGTGTGAAAGATGTTCAAAGAAGATGCAGAGCAATTGCAATAAATTCAGTACTTATAAAAATTTCATTTTTATGTTAAAACTCAAACTATGTGATTATTACTTAGTCAAGTGACGAAATTTAAATTTTTATCTTCAGAATATTTTGATAGAAAATCATTCAATCCTTTTGATTCTTAAAGGAAATCTAAGAGCAATTTTCTTTACTTATATTTTTTCAAAAAACACTGAATTTTGAAAATGAAATAATTAATGCTTTGGCAAGAAATGTCCATAATATCTCAATTAGTATAAACCTCGTAATTCTCAAATATTGTTGAGAAAAATGTCACCAAAAGTTTCTTAGGCATTTGAAAATGGAATGTGACTGTACAACCTAAGCCAACTACTTACACAATTGCAAATTCTTTTTACCTGTGACATATACTTTCACATGAATTTTTTTTCTTCTCCACTTTTAAAATGATTCAATTTTCTGTTGACCATGATGATTTTCGAAAATATTTAAAAAATTTCAATAGACAAACCAACATTTTTTTAAAACAAATTCCCTCCTTTTTGTATTATTGACTAGACAAGGGGACTTCATCCCCACTCGATTTCGGTCGCCAACCCTGCTGCTGCCCAATACTTTATGCGACGTTTATCAGTTCCAGTTAGCATGTTTTAAAACTACTGGCTATTTGTGCGATGCTGGAAGTCTAATCTTTCCACGATGTGAACATGTATTTTCCGATCGCCTGTTTTCGATTCAAAAGTCTCAAAAAAGTTTCACAACGAGAACGTTCTTTGCTCTCATTTCAATTATTTATGTGAGAGTATCACCAAATCTTCCAAAAATTACTCTTCAGATTTCGGGGTTTTAGTGTTGTGATGTCTAGGGGTGTTTTAATATTTATGATTTAGTTTCTAAACCAATATTAAAAAATGCAAACGAAGGATGAAGAAACTTCTTTAAAAAAATAATAAAAGAATTTATTTAGAGTTAAAGGGAAATATTTACAGAGGGGAGTATTTTCAGACAAATATTAATATTAAATGGATTTAAAATATGGAGATTTTAAAGTAACAGAAAGTTAGATTATTTCCTCTAGGAGGACGTTAGAAGTAGCAAAAGCCTTATGACTGAAAACATTGCTGCGTAGCTTAGCGAGCGGAAACCGCTGACGCGTGGAGACGTCTTTCTCTTACGGATGTTAAGTAACCTCTGCCTGAATATTAATTGGGACAGTTTTTCAAAAACTCGATAGATGGCGTTGTTCTGGAATGTTGCATAATTAAAAGTATCGTCCTCTGGGAAAAGATCTAACCTTTTACAATTCTCGCTTTGAATTACGTCTTCCATCGGATGTTGATAAAACCAAAAATGAAGGCAGATGACGGTTAAATAAAATTGTTCCGTGGGATATCCTACATTTAAATATTGAATCAAATTTTCTCTCAATAGCTTCTCGATCATCTTTTATTTTTTTTTCCTTGTTGCCAAATTTTCGCTTGGTCTTTATTCTCATTCCCCCCCTTCATCTGATATCGCTTGAAGCCCTATTACTATTTTTAAAAAAATGCCGCGTTAATACATGTATTACTCAGATATTCAGACGATTTCTAGCCAAAAGCCATTACCGTCGATTGGGTATTAAATCTTTAATTTGCCGGTTGTGTGTGTGTGTGTGTGTCACTTTTCACAAGCAAGTACAATATTAATAGTTACTATGATGTAATAATAATTTTCTTTAAGTATTTCAAACAATACTGGCAAAACAAACTTCAAATGTCATGGGTCAGGTGACTTATTATGTACCACTCACGAAACAAATAACGCACAATGTTTGTATATAAATTGTTTATGTAACAAATTTGTCTGTTCATTTTGATTATTTTCGTTTTCTTTAATTTTATATCCTGGGATATTCTTGTAAAATTATTAGAATATTTGATTATCAACGTTTTGATTTGGTAAAATGTTGTATATTTCTTTTTCCAATTTTATTTTTGTATCTTTCTATCGACTTTTTATTATTATTATTACTTATTATAAATTTTTCTATTTACTTTTCTACATTCTTAGAAGCATAAATTTTTAGATTAATTAATAAAATTGATTTGTTTACTTTTGTAAGTGTTGTTTTACGCATTGAGGGAACATAAAGAATTAAAATGTGTTCTTATTTAACTTCATTGCTGGAAAGAAAATTACTAGAATGTTAATGAAAAAAAATTCATATGTTTTTTTTTATGCTTTAGAAATACAGGTGTTAAAAATTTAAAATTATATTAAGACAGAATAAAGTAAAAGTAAATTTCACACCTGGGAAGATAGATTCATATATGAACTAAACAAATGTGATTACTAATTGAGTAAAGCCTAACAATTTACATTTTTAGTTATTCTATTTAATGTAACATCAGTTCCACTTTTATTTTAAATATTTTATCTTATATGTTAAAAAAAGAATATTTTAAAAAAAGTATTCATAATTATATACTAAGTGATCCAGGGTTTAAAATGTACTTTGAAGCATATCTTCTTGTACCATAGATCATACTGATATTAGTTTTGTTTCATCACTATTTTAAATCTAAAGAGGTGGAAAAGGATTTAAATTGAGATATATGTCTTAAAGGTTTTAAAAAAATTCGATTAAGGATGAGTAAAAAGTTATTGCTCTTGATTAACTTGTCTCTTTTAGCTAGATAGTCGATATTTTTGGTATGTTAATGTCATAAGTAATCAACTTATTGTTTACTGCCATTGGATCCACAGATAACGCCATTGTATTTGACTTAACACTTTTTTCATATTTTCATCCTTAGTTAACTCTTGATTTATTATTAATGTTTTAGCGTGTAAGCGGAGGTAACTTAAGGTTGGTTAAAAGTTATCCTCCATGTTTGTTTCTGTCTACGCTGAAACTGCTGAATTATCTAGTGCTCATTTTTGCTACCTTGTTTATAAACTATCCTACAGAGTGTTTTGTAAATAATTTTGCAGTCACACCCAGTGTCAAATTTGAATTTTCCTTCTCACAGAGCTACCAAGAACCAGACTATTGTAAAATTATATTCTTTATATGATTTTCTAATTGAAATTTCTTCACTACCACATGCTGATTCGTTTGTTTGAACACGTTTCGTGCTCGATCTTGATTCTTGGCATAGTATAATTTTAAAAAGGCCTAGGTATTTAACATTAGATATTTTGGATCATGATAATTAGTTTCTTGATTATTTAAAATAGCTTTATTTTTGTTAACTTTGCATTAAATCGATTCCATTCTCTATGAATAGAAAATCAAATTCCTGAAAAGAGCAAGCATAAGTCTGTTTTAACTAGGAATCTAGTATAGAGACATCACAAGTCAAGTGATTTTTGCTAAACAGCAACAAAAAGAATTTTGTATCAATAACAGTGATTTTCCTTTTTACTCCTGCTTTTTAATAAAATTATATGAAGTAGTTTGTTCCTTATAGTATAGTAATTTAGTATACTTTTGATCGTAACGAACTTCATTGGTGAACATGTTCATGATTGATTCTTTGTGATGAAATATCTACAAACAAAAACGATAAATAAGCGTCAGAGAAATCAATAATTATCATGGTAGGTCTAAAAATTCCTTTTTGTATGGTAACCCAATTCCCAAATATGGTTTCTTCAAATCGTAGTCCAGTTAATTAATGAAAACTGGAATTACAGCTGATCAAACGAAATATGATAATCTATTTGGGTTGATTGAAACAAGGGCATCGTGACAACCTGTTTGTATCCTCTTCAAGTTACTGGATAACATCAAATATTCAGTCTTAAAAAAATATTATGAAATTTTTGTCGATTCTGAAATGCAGAAAACTCAGAAACATCTGACTGTAGTAGGTGATAAAAAACTGTCCTAGCTTATCTGGAAAATACGCAACTTAACGATGTAGCAGATATATGAATTTTTGAAAATGTGGTGGATGCCACTATCACCGTTTAAAATGCGGAGCATTTTTCTGTAAGCAGTGATAATTTATCTTGATTATCAACAATGACTGACCAAAATATAGGAATTAAATCTCAATTCACTTTAGATAGCTTGCAATATCGTCTAGTAACAACGTCGCCCAAGACTTAAGGAACAGATATCAAACTTGAACTGCAAATAGCAGAAATAATCAGACAAAAGGGATTCCAATCTAGAATGATGCAACTCGATTTTTATTAACTAACCCAGTAACTGTTATTTTCACCAACGTTTTTGTAAGAGTGCTTGCTATTGCACACCCGCATACAAATATCAGGCTTCGAAACAGAAAATCTGATTCTCATACATTCAAATGCTACTAAAGTCAAACTCATTTGTCCTAACATTCGCGAAAACGATCAGCAGCCATTTTTTTTAATTAACACTGCAGAAATATCTATTATACCACCGTCGCAATCTGTTAAAAAATAACTATATCTAAACTTGAGTTAGCAATTAACGGTACAATAACCAAAATGTGTTACTAAAAAGTGTTGGAACTTTTAAATTATCGTGTAAACATGAACGTGCGTATAGGTTTGAATTCGGGATTCTATGGGTTTGTTAGTCGATGAAAAAACACAATCATCAATCCTCAGTAACAAACGATGAGTTTTATTAAATAACGCACGTAATACACAGTCGCACTCTTCAGCAGCCCACAAGTAGTAATCGGTAGTAATAACAACTAGTGCACTGAGTGGCCAGGCAGAATTTCGCAGAAGGGAATTTTCGGTGATACTCTCTACGGTCTCTCCAAGCTCCTACAATTCTCCTCTGTCTCCTCGCTTTAGCTGCATCCAACTGTCGACTCATTATAAAACGACTGACTACTCCTCACACGACTCAATGCTGCTTCTACTATAAATTCCTGGACTCGACACACAATTCAATTCAGCTTCAATTCAATTTCACAATTCACTCCACTCGACACATCCATTTCGCAGGACTAATCCAACTGACTCGCTGTGGTACTATAAATATCTCAGACTTTCCACCACCGTCTTCGGCTTAGATTCTCGGTCTTTTATAGTTCTCGGAGCCGGGCAGGGAAGATTCTGAAACAATCAGACATATCTCAGTTCCCATTTGCTAAATTCTGGAAGATTCCAGTATTATCTATTCTGCCGCCAACCGCTGAGATCACCGATTCGGCATCCGATCAGTATAAAACAGATCTGATCGTAAAACGGTCTTTCCAGTGATTGAACTAGCCGTGCTAAGAAGCAACGTTATTGATTTGCAACAATATTATTGTGTATCTTTGAATTTTTATGCATCTTGCTTAAATTTTTTGATCATGTTGCAATAAGAGGTACTCTAAATATTTACTTTGAGTTCAAATATGGTGTCTTATTCTTTAAAATTATTTGGCTTCTCTTAATTATATGTAAATTGATTCCGTTCTCTGCGAGAGAGTAACTGTTAAATTTTGTCAATTACAGAAAGCAGTGATCAGTTAATGGATTACGATGAAGATCCAGGAGAGAAAGACCCTGGTAATTGAATTTTTCCATTTTCCATGAATTTCAATAGCTGTTTTAAAATTAAAATCTGGAAATTTATCTGTGAAATAATATATTGTATATTTTTTAATGAATGTCACATATCTTGTTAAAAGTAAATCCTAGATATATATTGTCACATAGGAATAAGATAATAGTTTTATAAGTTTTTTTTAATTTTAAGTTATTAAGTAAAGAAAAATAAAAGTTTGAAAAACCATAGAAGTTGAGTAGTAGTAGTAATAATAATAATAATAATAAAATATGAACTTTGATATGCCAAAGAATATTTGAACAGCCAGATTTTATATCACCCATTGAGATTCCTTTAAATCGGAGTCTGTTTTTCCGTTTGTGCAGAAAGAATTAGTTATTCAAAACTGGATTTTTAAATTTCTAATTACTTTATAAACCCATTAAATGTAGAATAATTAGTTTGTTTGAAAATAAACGACACGGTTTACAGTTTTTTTTAATGACTGGAATATATATATATATATATATATATATATATATATATATATATATATATATATATAATGAGGGTTTGGCTACAAAAAACTTATTTTATGTATATTTTTTTTTCATAAAATGTTTTTAGTTCAGAAATTTCCTTTCATTCATCAGAGAAGAGAAAGATACCATGAACTTACATCAGCGTCATTTCTATAAATAAATAAATAAAATCGCATTGCTATTTTTTAAAAAAAATCTTTTTTCTCAAACTTGGTCATTTATTTAGGCAACATGAATGTTATAGAAATTTTTAACTAGCTCATATTACAAAACATCTTTGATTAATATTTACAAAAAGCAAAGAATAACTAAAGCAATTGTGTGGAATTCTGTTTTACATTGTTGTTAAAGTCAATGATCTGGCTAATTGCTGTAGAAGTACGGCATTTTTTAAAATTATTCTTCTTTGTTCTATTTAAAACAAAATTCTTCATAGCACTATGTTAATTTACCATAGGATAGGCAGATACTCCACAAACTGAATGGTTGAAAACATATTACAAATTTCATCAATTTTTACTGAAATTAATTTCTTTGATTTTACAATGACTCCAAGTTTTTCCCCAGCATTTTGCTGAGAAAAGCCTTTTTCTTGGTGTGCAATGTTCAGTTGGTACTATCTGCTGCCTTTTGCTCCCATCCATATTTTTTATTTATTTGGTTAGTATCCCATTAAATTTATGTTTTGACAACATGTTTGGTTTGAAGTTGTGTTGCTATGCAATTGTGGAAAGTGTACCAAATACCCTCGACACAGTTCAAAATCAGATATAAAATCAATCAATTAATTAATATATGAGAAGGCATTTTGCACTGAAGTTTTTTTACAGTATAAAGTTGTTTCTCTTCTGATAAAACTTTTCATTCCTAATTTTGCTCATTGTAACATAATGCTTAAAAAATACTTGATAATACCATTATCCTATAATTTAAGTAGTTGTTTTTAGCTAGATTAAAATAAATCAAAATAACTACAATATAAACTTGTGATTTCAATCTTTTACCAACAAAACGGGGGGGGGGGGGTTTCCATACAGGTAAAAAAAATATATATTAATGGCATTTTGCCATTTAAACAATAAGTTATGAATATCAAAAATAAATTAGGATTATAATCAATTATGACAACTGCAATGCTAAACATCCTCCCACCTTGAGTTATTCAAAATATCCTGTTCAACATTACTAAAATCCATTCAACGAATATATCCGATGAAAGTCCCTTTTAGTGAATTAAAAATTTTAGTTTCAGAACTGTCTGTAACATGGAATGGTTGAATTGCAAACATGCCTAAAAGACCAAACTTTTAGACATTTTATTAACTTTAGTTTTCATGAATAAATGCAACTTAATAGCTTTATTCGGCAAACTAATTTTTTTAAAATCATATCAAATTAAGATTGTAAGGTAAGTTGAATTGATAATGACTCAGGAACCTCTTCATCCCATTTCAGTCCCAGTTTCCAAATTTCTCTTAAAATCAATTTGGGATTGAGTGTGATTGGTGAAATGAAACCAGTAGATCAAATATTTCATGAGTTTTAACTAACATAGTTCTTTTAGTTATCTTTTTTGTGTTCACTTAATCCAACAACTTCATATTAAATTTCAAAACATCGACCTGGTTATTCCACATTTGTCCTAGCAGGCTAATATCTTAATTTTTTTCTTTCTAATTTTAAGTCTTGCTCCAAGAAAGACTCCTCCCATCCTTTAAGTTTGAAACCTCCATTAAACATTAATTTGTAAGCTTTTGATTGAAGTTTTTACCCATCCTTCTTACTGTTTAAATTTGTCATCATTCACTGAAAATCTATTTGTAAGGATGTCAGTAGAAAAAGTATACACTTCCATCTTATTTTTAATATGCTAATCTAAACAGGGTCTGAAAGAAGAGGGCTTTACACTGAAAACTCTCTAGTGTATCTTTACATTTTATATTCTTTACATTCTTTACTCTCCCACCAGTGATATCAAGTAGTTTATGTCAGTTGCACACATTCTTATTTGAAGGTAAACTTTCTTGGTGTCAGAAATTACCTCAATTTCCTATTTACTAAATTTAATGATTAACTTGGGTATGCTTTCTATCAAATTTGGCCCTCATTGTGAACACTGATTTAGAGATAATTGGTTTTGCATTCGAGCAAACACGTCAAACACTGGCTGAATAGGGGTTGTGCTACTATCCATAATGAACAAATCAGAGTTAAATATCAGAACAGCAGAGCAAGAATTAAAACATAAATTAGTCAGTCACATACCTGTTTAGCTGGAGACAGCAGGAAGAGAAGTAATTTTATTTAGTGAGCATTCTTATATATAATATACATGTTTAGCTCATGGTGCCATGTATTGGCACATAATATAATCAAAACCAACATTTCAACACTCCCACTTCAGTTTTAGATTATAGACATAGTATTCAGAGTAAACCAGAAACTTGATCAATATACACACAAATTAACAGATACTAAACCATGCTGAGAAAAAAAAACTTGGTTATAAATATAAAATAATATAACTGGCACTTAAATAAACACATCAACTTGCATCAGTTACAGTTTTAAACCCACTTAGCGGGAACACAACTCGTGTTTTGCTCGTGGCACAGCTTTTCTCAGAATGTTTGCTATCATTCTAGCAGTTGGCATTCGTTACATCAACTTGCATCAGTTACAGTTTTAAACCCACTTAGCGGGCACACAACTCGTGTTTTGCTCGTGGCACAGCTTTTCTCAGAATGTTTGCTATCACTCTAGCAGTTGGCATTCGTTCAACAGTAATCTGTCCTCTCTTCATCACTTCCTGCAGAAAGTGATGTTAGATATCAATATGTTTGCTTCGGGTATTTTACATATTATTTTTACTCAGATTTATGGCACCATTGTTATTACAATACACAGTTATTCCATTAACGTTTGTGATTCCCTAGTCCATCACAATTTTCTTGAGTCATAGCTTCCTTAGCAGCAGCAGACAGAGCCATGTATTCAGCTTCTGTAGTGCTTGTTGCGACTGTATGTTGCCTTTTACTAGACCATGACATCTCCACCACCTATCATAAAAACATACTTAGTTGTAGATCTTTTATCTGCTATGCCTTCTCTATAACTGGAGTCACAGTATCCAATAACATTATCACTATGGTCTTTAGTATAGCTGAGCGTTGTGTCTGTGATCCTTTTAAAGTATCTTATGAAACTCTAGAGCAGTCCAGTATTTTTTATTAGGACCTGCTGCAGAACTGGCACATTCAATTCACTGGAAAACTTATGTCTGGCAGAGTTGCCTGAGCCGCATACAGGAGACTTCTCACTGCTGCTTGAAATGGAATTTTTCTCTTATCTTTCATACTATTTGTATCTTTATTTAATGAGCTATTACTGTCCAAAGGTGTTCTGAAAGGATTTGACTCATGCATACAGTACTTGCGAAGCATACTCTTCAAATACTGAGTTTGATT
>JAOUZG010028879.1:409735-420127 GCA_026289955.1 Argiope argentata | reverse complement strand
GGTAAATATTTCTTATACTTTTCATTAACAAAAGTCTGTTCCCTATTGACTTCTACTTGGGGCTTTACATCTTCAGCTAATAATCTATTTCTTATATTACCCACAGTAATTTCCTCACCACATTTCTTTAATGCCATAATAAGAGGCTCAAATCTATCTGGTAAGTTTGCTAGAATTATCCCAGCAATTAACTCCTCATCAGGTTTAATACCTGTAGATTTTAGCTGCTGATATGCTGAAACCGCTCTATACAAATAATCAGACATATCTTTACAATCTGTATAGCGAGTGTTAACCAATTCCTTTCTGATTGATACCTTTCTTGTAATTCCTTTATCCTCATAAGTATCCTCTAACACTTTCCAAGCCACCTTCCCACCAGATAATTCCCTTAAGTCATTAAAGATTCTCTCTTACCCTTTCAACAGTATAAGACAGTGCTCTTATATCCTTAGCAGTATCCTCCTTAATACCTGCTACAAGTCCGCAAATCCTTTTTAATACGGTGCATTTTCATTGCAAATTTCCATGTAATTAGCCCTACAAGTTAACTGCTTATGATTGAATGAACCTTCTCCCCCAGGCATGCTGAATCCTATTTTTAACTGTAACCAAGCAAGACAAAGTTCCTTTGAGAGCTATTTTAATAAATTTTCTAATAAAATTAATTTATTCTCATATAGGAATTTGCTTATTTAATTAAAATGCAAGATTAAAGCTTAAAAAAATCATAATTATACACACTTTACATTTAGGCCTATTACTATGTGGTTTTCCACATGCCTTTCATGTAACTCAAAAAAATACATATATAATTATTCTGATAAACATTACAATCTTATTCTTAAAGTTCTTCTGAGCCTATAACCTGAACAAATCAAGAGTTAAATATCAGAGCAGCAAAGTAAGAATTAAGACGCAAATGAGTCAGTTATGAACAGTTAAGCTGGAGACAGCAGGAAGAGAAGTAATTTTATTACGAAGACTTGCAGTTGTTGGAGTACCCGCTTCCTAAGAAGCTATCTCCTGTCGTGCTGTGGCTGTTGATGTTGGCATGGCTTTTGATGAATGACACAGGCTGTAGAGTCTCTTTGCTGGTTTGGAGTCGAATGATCCTGTTCTACGGAGCAGAACAGTCTCCCCTGGGTGAGGTCAGCGTCCAATGGGATGTCAGGTTCGTCAGGATGGGTGGGGGGAGTTGTGTTTACATGCAGAGGTGTAGCTGGTCGAGTTTTAGAAGTAAGTTAGGAAAGATCTATTGTTTGTTCAGAGCCAATCAGAATGTAGTCTTCCAAAGTATTTTCGGGGGAATTCTAGCTATTTTTTTTAGAGAAAAAATTTCTGGGTCTCCTAAATTTGGGATCAGGGTTATATTTTTCTATTTCTTTTAAAGATTGATTTTCGTGTGAGTCCATGTTATTGAAAAAGTTTATGGCGATTTTCGTGATAGTTTAAGGCTTTGTATATTTCGCTGCTGGGCATCGCCCAGGTCGCTCTACATATCATTCTGATTATGCTATTTTGCTGTATTTCAATTATTTTAACATAATGACAGCCGGCCCCGCGAAAACGCGGATTTCTGAGTTCGTGAAGTTTCCGCTACGGTGTCACCGCTCAGCCGTTGAATGACTCGTAGGTCGCCGGCTGTCAATGTGTTAATATTAGTCTTAGCTGCATGGCCCCTTACTTTGCAGGCATATGTCAGAATGGGACGCAAATAGGCAGTGTAAAGAAGCATTTTTGAATTCTGAGAGATTAGGGGGGGGGAATTTTACGTACTTGTGCTCGCAATTTATCTTGAATATAAATAAAATGAGATTTCCAGTTAAGTTTTCGATCCATAATAACACCTAGATATTTAGCCTATGAGACTGGGGATGTATTTTCCTTTTATTTGGATACGTTCAAAATTTTTGTCACTAGTAGCATTGTGAAACAGCACTGCAACAGTTTTGTCAGCATTTATTTCTATTTTCCATTCTTCCATCCATTTGGTTATTTCATTGAGATGTCTATTGAGTGCTATCTGAATAAACCTTGCATTGTGCTTTTTGGCCAGAATTGTGGTGTCGTCAGCATATAAACTCAACATTGTGTTAAACTGTTTGTGAATGTCATTGATATAGCATGAGAAGAGTACTGGTCCCAATTTTGAACCTTGCTTGAATATGTTTTAGGTCTGAGTATTCGTTTTTCACCCTAACTCTGAAGCTTCGATCGTAAAGATAAGAAACAATGATTCTGATTAGATATCCCGGGGTGTGATTTTTGATTAGCTTGTTAATTAAATCATTGATCCATACCCGATCAAAAGCTTTTTGGATATCTAGGAAGACAGCTCCTGTTTTTTGCTTGTTTTGAAATCCTGCCGTGATGAATTCGGTTGCTTTAATTAGTTGATTTGAGGTGGAAAGGCTTGGTCTGAAGCCAAATTGTTCAGAACAAAGAATATTATTTTCTAGATGTACGTTGAATCTCTTTAAAATGGTGCTTTCTGCAATTTTACTAAGTGATGGAAGTAGTGAGATGGGTCGGTAGCTAGTGGGATCCGTGGGATCCTTCCCTGGTTTATAAATAGGTATTACTGTTGCTGTCTTCCAACGTTTGGGAAGTGTCCAACTTCCAAGATTTTGTGCACTAGTAGGGGGGAAATGATGATAATATTGAATGGGAGGTTTTTGACTATATTTTTCGTGGTGTCGTCGTGCCCAGGGGCTTTTCCTATCTTCAGTTTTTTGATGTTTTCGATGATTTCAGAGGGTTTAATGGGTTCAATGTTTACGTTAGTGTTTTGGTTATCTAGTGGTGCCTACTGTGTGTGAAGAAAGTGGTTTACAGTTTCTTCGACCTCAATTTCAGTTTCTTCGTGATTAACTGGGTTTAATTTAAATTGATTCTCCAGACTGTTTGTCAAGAAGTTTGCTTTTTCGAGGTCGGTTTGTGAAATTCCAGCCGGGCCGTTAAGGGTCGGAATGATTGTGAGACCTTTTAAAAGGAAAAAAACTAAAGTCCCAGACGTTTTGATTTTCAAGATTTATGTTATCAAGTTTTCTGGTGAACTCCTTATTATCTAATTCAAGGGCTAATCTTTTAATTTTATTGTTGGGTCTTTTTAAGAGTTTTTTTTTTTTTTTTTAATTCTGTCGTTTTATATTTTTAATAGAGTTCCCTAATTTTACTTCTTTTTCAGCGTTAAGATTTTTGAGGGAGGGATCAATATATAATTTGTTGTCAGGTACAGGGTACGAATTACGACTTTTGGCTTTGATAATTTCAGATTCAATTTGCTCCGCGAGGTTTTCTATTTTTTCCAGGCTGCTGATACTAAGGAAGTAAAAAATAGTGTTGCTGAGATCATTTTTAAATGCTTTCCATTTAGTTTTAGTTTTATTATTATCATTGGGTAGAGTGTATTTGAAGTTCAAATTAAGAGCGACCGGGTTGCGATCAGAACTCATTTCGGGGATAGAAGTGATTTCGTAGGAAATAAAAAGTATTTAACAATCTCAAGATCAATGTTGGTTTGACTATTTGTTCCAAATCTGGTGGGGTCTGCTGGTGCAATAATTTCAAGTCCAGCATTGTTGATAAAAATTCTTAGGATGTAACCTCTAGGGCAGTTATAGTTATTGTTCCAAGGGCGGTGTTTAACGTTATAATCTCCACATATAATTTGATTGGAGCTAATTTATATGAGGGTTTCTAGGTCGAAGGTAAACATCTGGGTATCGGAGTTGAGTGGTATATATAACGAAGTGAGGGTGATAGGATCCATATTTTTGGGGGCGATTGCTACTACAGTTGCTTCCACATAATGAAGTTTGGGTGGGGGATTTGATGGTGGGTGAATGATTTATTGATCAGTAACATAGTACCTACCTTGCCGTGAGCTGGATCTTGTTTTCTCTATAGTTATAGTAACCGTCATGATTGGCTACAAAAACCTTTTTCCCTGGTGTCAGGTGTGTCTCCTCAATTAAGATTGCGTGGGACTTATGCTTATTTACAAAGAGTGTCAGCTCGTGGATTTTTTGACTATTCCCATTTGCGTTCCAGTAGACAATTTTTAGAGTAATTTTATTTAGTGAGCAGTCCTATATATAATATACATATTTAGCTCATGGCGCCATCTATTGGCAAATAGTATAATCAAAACTAACATTTAAACACATAAAATCAGGTCAAGGTGGCAAGTAATTTCAATTTTAATCTAGTTCTTCGACTGGAACTTCATCTATTAGGCCATCGTCTAGCCATTGCATAAATATGTCATCATATGATCAATAAAAATGACCAGTTATTAGTTTCTTTGTAGTCTTACTCTTTTCTTTGCCAATTCAAAATTAAATGAGAGTAGCCGCCTTTCGCGAACAGCCTGTTCGCCCGTATTAATGCTCAATAAAATGTTCAATTAATATTTCATTTAATGTTTTCTCATAATAGGTTTTTCAACAAAGTATTTTTAAACTTAAAATTGTGATAGTTATATTATTTACTAGTACTATTATGTAGGCCGTAAGCAGTTCGTTGCATTGCGCGTCTCTCTTTAATTTTCTATAATACCCGTAAAATTCTATTTTAAATTGGAAATAATGAAACTACAATTAATATTAAGACGCATTTTAGAGAAATTTGGCATATCTTTTAAAAATTATAAGCACTGTAAGCAGAGTCGTTCTGCATTGAAGTCTTATGTGCTCTGCAGAATAATTTTTATAATTTATATCTCAAAGAATTTCAAAAAAAGTTTCACGGATTCAACGAAAAATTCAGTTTTTATTTTTATTTTTGAAAAAATATAAACGCTGTCAATAATAATATTTTACTTTTTTCGGTTTATAAATATTTTTCAAAAAATTGACATTTCAATTTTAGACGCTCCTTTGGTGATAAAGAATCATATTCTTCAAAATAATTTTTGATGCTTCAATTTTTACATCAATAGATGTATGTTTCTATCTTCGGCTATCAAATCGGATCGCTTTATGAATGGGCTTAGAACAATCAACTTTTTCATAATCTTAGGCGAATCAGTCTTGAGAAACCTTGAGCGCTGGTTGATGTATCATTTTTGAGACGTCCGATGAAGTGATCTTAATTCATCCGTTTTTATTGAACTGTGGTATTCAAATTTCAATAAATCAGTCAATTTGAATGGCTGATTTAATTGATTGCAGAACAACTCTTTTTATTCAAAATATTGGTATCAAGAGAATATTTTGTTAAGAATGATTCACTGAGTGGATAATCTAAATAACACTTAAACCTCCTTAATTTATTAGAGCATTTATTGACTCAAGTTAAATAAAAGTATAACTATTGGTTTGTTTAGACGATTTTTACTCATATATTTCTATTAAAATTTTATAAATGAGCCCTGAATTGAAAAGATATACATTAAAATGTTTGTTTTAAAGCTTATTAATTAAATTAATGATGTATATATTACTAATGTATATTATCATGTAAGAACAGGATGTTGTTTTGCTTGAGACTTTTGGAGTCGCATGATGCACAAGTAGAAAATTGGCAATTTATTGCTTTTAAGGAATAATTTAGGATTATAAGAAAATGATAAATCAGACTATCATATGTGGCTACTTATCACCTAACAAAAAGTTATAATTTGGCGCGAACATCTATCGTACCCGATTTTGCAATCTAGTCAGTAAAGAGCAGGGTCGAAATAAATCAATTTTTAGGCATATCAAAGATAATCCTAACACTCCTTTCTTATATTTTGATTGACGTCAAATGTTTGACAGCTAGAGAGAGAGAGAGACAGTGTTTTAAAGTTTTAAGCAAATGCGTGAATTTTCTACGCCGGTTGGGGTAACGAAAACTGGTAAAGAAATTTTTAATTTCTTTTATTCTGTTTTATTTTAATTCAAAAAGAATCCGAAAAAGTCAATTAGTTAACAATAGTTAGTTTTAAATCTATCAAACTCTAAGAAAACAAAATAGAATCGTTTAAGGCATAAATCCTTTCATAAAAGTGTAATTAAACATTGAGTTCTTTATACCGCATTTATATATATATATAAAAATTTTATCTTTAAGAACAGGAAAAAAGAACAAAAAAAACACAACTTAATATCAGAACACAATCAATAGAAATAATGAAAAAAAAAATGAATAAAAAAATGAAACACCATCAAATAAAAATGAACAAAATTATATTCATTTCTGTTTGTAAAAATAAGTTTTTAAATCAGTATAAGCTATATATAAGCAATTATTTTCTTTCTTTTTTAAACTTCCGTTTAACGTTAAACGTTTTAAAACGTTTTCTAAGTGCATAAATGAAAACCAACTGACTTCGTGTATTTCCTTCTCAACAAACCACAATCTATTACTTCTTGAAACTCATTGGTGGTAGAGAGGAATAGTAGAACTCTTACTCATTTGGTGGCTGGGAAATGAAGAGTTTTGGCGGGAAAGTAAGTAAAATGTCGTTTTACTATTTTCCTTGCAGTTTTTCTGTTCTCTCTAAGAACCCTCCTCGTGTCTTAACGAAAATATTTTTAAAAAATTAGCCAACCATTTTTATATTTAATATTTCTGATAAGTAAAAATTTAAAATAAAAATCATTTTAAAAATTTGTAATGAAATCAATTAGCTGCACAAATAAATTTGTAGGTTAGGATGATTTTTTATCAATGCATGTGTAAATTTGATTGAAAATCATGCAAAATACTCCAATACCTCGCCGAATTTGCACATTGTATAGTTTTTTATTAACACAAAACCCTTCACACACTAGTTATATCTTAATGTAATATTTCAATTAGCACGCGAATTATTTTAACTAAATAAAAACACAAAGTTACGAAATTCTGAACCAGTGCCAATTGGAAGTAAAATTAAATATTTTTGAATATTCGGTACCGCGATTGCAGTGCTGTCTGCCGGATCCAATGTAAGACATTCCAAGATTAATAACTTGTTAATAAAAAACTAATTAAGGAAACATTTTTAGTAGACCGAATTGTGAATGTAAACCGTTCTTGAATCCACTTGAACACATATAAAAGATTGAAATGAAATCTGCTATGCATATTGTCACGAAGATGCAAGGAATAACAAGTCACAAAGTAACAAAATGTTAAGTTTATTACCTTTTCCGAAGCTCACAACATGCAGTCAAGAAAAACTGAAACTAAAAGCTAACTGCTCGTATGTCTCACGAGACATCGTGCTATAGAAAAATCAAGAAACATAAAGAAGTTTCTTGAAAGTTCAAGTAACTTCTAGGGCAATAAAAAATAAATAATAATACATTAAATACAACACAGGCAAGCATATAAAAGAGTCGCAATGTCGCTTGCCTGAGCTTTGAACCTGCGACCTTGCGCGTCGCGCAAAGTCGTACTTTACCTCTCGTCCACGGTAGTTGCTTGATAGATCTTTCTTTTAGCGACGTTACTCCCCTCTTAAAAGAACAGCGACTCGCTGGAAAAAAAAAATCAAACTCTGTTAAGAGCTTTCATTTTTGCACGAGTCGTGAGTCCAGTACATAAGTTTTCTTCCTCATCAATGGCATCTTCTTGTTTTTGTTCATCTTCTTTTAGAATTTGCTTGTCTGGATCACGATAGGGCTTCATGCGCAAAACATGTACTATACCTTTTTGCTTTCTTGTTCTAGAAGACGTATCAAAGTTCTGAACTTCATAAGTCACATCTGATAACCGGCGTAGCTCTTGATATGGACCAAAATACTTCCTCAAAATTTTTCAGAGAGACCGACTTTTCGGACAGGGGTGTAAATCCACACGAGATCTCTAGGGGCATAGAATACCATTCGATGATTAGAGTCGTAACGTCGGCAATCTTTGTCTTGTGATTCCAAAGTCCGCAGTCTAGTCAATTGTCTTGATTCTTCGGCTCCAGAAATCATCCTTGAAATATAACTGTCATCCAAGTCATCAGGACAGAATGGTAGCATTGTGTCCAGCGTTGTCTCTGCTTCTCGTCCATGCAATAAATAGAAAGGTGTGAAATCAGTGGTTTCTTGCTTGGCAGTATTATACGCAAACGTTACAAAGGGTAAGATCTCATCCCAATTTTTATGTTCTGTATCAACATACATTGATAAAATATCAGCTAAAGTTTTATTAAAACGTTCCGTCAATCCGTTTGTCTGTGGGTGATAGGCTGACATCTTGTGGTGGATGATGTTGCACAGTTCGACGAGGGATAAAACTAGTTTCGACTGGAAGACAGTCCCACGATCAGTGATAATTTCTCGAGGGGCTCCATGTCTCAATAGAACTTCTTCCAGCAAAAAATTAGCCACTTCAGGGGCTTCAGCTGTTGGCAGTAACTTTGTCACTGCAAAACGCGTCAGATAATCTGTACAGACAACGATCTATTTGTTTCCACTGGTAGATTTTGGAAATCGTTCAAACAGATCGATTCAAATACGATGGAAGGGTGCCATAGCTGGTGGGATGGAAACCAAGCGCCCTGAAGGTCTTTGAGATATTTTCTTCGTTGACATTCACGGCAATAAGTTACGTATCGAACGATATTACGGTACATCTTCAGCCAGTAAAATCGTTTTCAGATTCTGTCATACGTCTTTGTCAAACCAAGATATCCGGCTGTTGGAGCGTCATAGAAATGTCTCAAAATATCCATACGTAGGTATTTGGGAACGACTGCTAGCCATTTTTTTCCTTCCAGATCAAAATTCTTTTTGTATAAAATTCCATCAATTATTTCAAATTCTTTCTTAACAGTAGATGGGGTGGTCAGAGAAAGGATTATTTTTTGCGAGGTCGGTTTTTTTTTTTTTTTTTTTTTTTTTTTTTTGATCGATAGCTAAGTTCATTTCAGTAGTTGCATCATTGAATTCCTCTCACATAGAAGTTTCTTCTTCGACTGAATTTCTAGAAAGTGTGTCATCGTCCATGTGTTTTCTGTCGGTTTTATACGTTATAGAAAAGTCATACTCTTGAAGTCGAAGTGCCCACCTGACGAATCGTCCGGAAGGATCCTTGAGACTCATGAGCCAGCAGAGTGAATGATGAGCTGTAACAACAGTGAAGTGCCTTCCGAAAAGATATGGACGAAATTTATTGATAACCCACACTTCGGCAAGACACTCACTTTCAGTGGTTGAATAATTTTTTTCTGCTTTCGACAAGGTTCTGGGTGTATATGCTATAACTTTTTCGACATATTTTATCTGAACCAAAACCGCTCCCACACCGTATCCACTAGCATCCGTATGAATTTCCGTTGGAGCATTTTCATCGTACATTTCTAAGACTGGATCAGAAGTAAGTGTTTTCTTCAGATCATTAAACGTTTCAATTTCTCGGGAACGCCACTTAAATTTCGCGCTGCCTTTTAACAGAAGTTGCAATGGTTCAGCCCGATAGCAAAATCCTTTAATAAATCTTCGGAAGTATGAGCAGAGACCCATAAAGCTCCTTACGTCATGCACATTTTTTGGAACTGGAAAATTTCTTGCGGCCCTCACCTTTTCGAGATCCAGTCGGATTCCTTCGCTGGGCACAAGATGGCCTAGTAATATAACTTCTCGAGCACCGAAAAGACTCTTCTTTTGGTTCAGACCTGCTTCTTGAACGCACTTCAAAACAGTCGTTAGCCGAGTAAGGTGGTCTTCAAATGTCTCTGAAAACCCAATGATATCGTCGAGATGCATGGCCCGTTCGGAGCAGAAATTTCCTTCCATAAAGATAACTATGGAAATTCTCTACAGCCTTCACTATAGCGAGCAATTCTTTCCTGGTGACACAATAATTCCGTTCTGGTTTCGAAAGACACTTCCTCCAACTTCCTCCTTCTGAGACGATGGAGAATTGAGTTTTGTAGACTTGCCAAGATGTTTTTCCGTCTTAAGTGGACACTTTAATGTTTGATTTAGGAATAACAGGCACAGGTTGAGATATTTCGGGCTCTCGAACATTCTTGAATTGGTTTTCAGATTTTATCTGTGCACCTTCCAATCTTTTCAATTTTCCTCAATTTCTTGTTCAAATGCGTTAAACCTGTCGTCAAATTTCTCTTCAGTTCTACGGAGATTTTCAACATTCTGCTCACAACTCTGCTGAATATTACGAGTGTTTGTATCGTTCTCTTGAACTTTTTCTGCCAAAGCATCCATTTTGGTGTTGATTGCTTCAACAATATTAGCTTGGCCTTGTTCTATCTTCTTCATCTTCTCTTGTGCTCGTTCAATCCCTTCTTTCATTTCTTTATTGAAAGCAAAAAGCTGTGCGAATTTTGTTTCATCTGCTTCCTCCGTCCCTCTAGTTTTTCACCATTCAATCCTACTTCTGACACCAGTTGTTAAGTTTTTAGCTTAGCTGGTTCGGATTGAATGGACTTTACTTGAGGACAGCACAAACAAATTTATTTAC
>JAOUZG010028879.1:362434-395497 GCA_026289955.1 Argiope argentata | reverse complement strand
ATATATATATATATATATCTTTTGGAAATTTTGTTCCCAAAGAAATCTCTCTTTAGATATAAAGGTTTGTCTAACTTGACAGAGCAGTGCGCAGCATAAGCCATTTAAACATTTTAATTCTTTGTAAAATATATAATCGCATTTATCTACAAGTTTTTAAAGCTAAAGTAAGAATTATATCATTTAAAAAGCAAATTTTTATCGAATTTGCGGAATGCAAAAACATTTGAAAAAAGGTCTTTACAAAACTTCATAAATAAGAAGCGATGAGACAATTTTTGCAGCTTGACCATTTCTGAGCGCTGCTGTTTTTTCCATTAAAAAAGGATTTTAGAAATTCTTTTAAAACGTGACATCGTGCTATTGTCAATTTCATGGCAGTTTTGCCAGTCTTATGATTATAACCATCTCAAAAGCTTTTTAAGACTACAACTAAAATTTCTGAATATAACAAGTTAGTACAGGTGGAAATTACACTTTCTATCCCAACTATATCGAAGCTTATTTGTTGTGACATATATAAAAATCAAATAAAAACTGTTTGATTATTCTATCCATCTATATCAATGTTGACATTTTCTGAAATGATGGATTCATTTGAATAAACGGGTAGTGTGTTAATTTTAAGAAATACTGCAGAAAATTGTATATTTTTAGTGTTAATCTTGTAAAAGCTAACTTAATTTTTTTGTATTGACAGTTTTTTTTAAAAGAAAAATAATTTATAAACCTTTTTTTGTTTTTATCAAAAACCAAAAAGACTGTTTTACAATAGAAGATATAGCACAAATACATAACTAAATATTAAAAAAGAGACTACTAATTTTAAAAAAAAGGTTCTAAATTTTAAAAAACATACAGAACTAAATATTAAAATTTTAAAAATACACGTTTAAAATTATTTTTTTTAAAAAGCATTTTTTATAAAAACTATGTATTATCATAGTATCATATACTTAGAAAATATTCATGTGTTCATGTAAAAAGGTGCTTCCTTTTGTTGGCTAAGGTGCTTAAAAGTTCTTAAATTTTGTAGCAGTGTCTCACTACGCACCCTGTCAATTATTTCTATGTCATCTGATTAGTCAGATTCACTCCCGCTTTATCCGAAAAATCGCTTTCCTCTGTTGCACCATCTGATTCATTCAGCAATTTAGAAGTCTCGCTCTCGATTAAATAGTTCACACTATTCGCCGTGGTGATTGTAAATAAAACTTACCCTAAATATACAAAAAAAAAAGTATGTAGCAAATCCCGAATGCAAACGATAAATCTACACCCGCTTAAACCAATAAGTAATATTTTTTCCTTCTTAATCAAAATTTTGACATAACCCAGAGCGCAGTCAATCATGGTCCTTTAAATGCCTAAGCTTCCCGAGAGAGCCGGAAAAGAGCAATTTTTTTATGTTTAAATTCTAAGTACCCGTATCAAACAAACAAAAAAAATGAACAAATCAGAGTTAAATATCAGAGCAGCAAAGCAAGAATAAAGACACAAATGAGTCAGTCACATACCTGTGTAGCTGGAGACAGCAGGAAGAGAAGTAAATTTATTTAGTGAGCAGTCCTATATATAATATACATATTTAACTCATGGCGCCATCTATTGGCACATAGTATAATTAAAACTAATATTTTAACACTCCCACTTTAGTTTTAGATTATACAAACAATATACAGAAAAAACCAGAAACTTGATTAATATACAAACAAATTAACAAACAGATCCTAAACCTTGCTTACAACACACATAAAAAAAAACTTGGTTATAAACATGAAATAACATAACTGACACTTAAATAAACACATATCAACTTGCATCAGTTACAGTTTTAAACCCACTTATCGGGCACACAACTCGTGTTTTGCTCGTGGCACAGCTTTTCTCAGAATGTTTGCTATCATTCTAGCAGTTGGCATTCGTTCAACAGTAATCTGTCCACTCTTTATCACTTCCCACACAATGTGATGTTGGATATCAATATGTTTGCTCCGTGTATGGTACATATTATTTTTGCTCAGATTTATGGCACCATTGTTATCACAATACACAGATATTCCATCATTGTGCATGATTCCCAAGTCGATCACAATTTTCTTAAGCCACATAGCTTCCTTAGCAGCAGCAGACAGGCCCATGTATTCAGCTTCTGTAGTGCTTGTTGCAACTGTGTGTTGCCTTTTACTACACCATGGCACAAATCCACCACCGATCATGAAAACATACCCAGTTGTAGATCTTCTATCTGCTATGTCTCCTCCGTAATTGGAATCACAGTATCTAATAACATTATCACTATGGTCTTTAGTATAGCTGAGCATTGTTTCTGTGGTCCCTCTAAGGTATCTAATGATACACTTTACAGCAGTCCAGTGTGTTTTGCTAGGACTGTTGCAGAACTGGCGCATTAAATTCATTGCAAAATTTATGTCTGGCCGAGTTGCCTCAGCCGTATAAAGGAGACTTCCAAATGCTGCTTGAAATGGAATTTTTCTCATATCCTCCTTGCTATTTGTAAGTTTATTTAAGGAAATATTACTGTCCGAAGATGTTCTGAAAGGATTTGACTCGTGCATACAGTACTTGCGAAGCATACTCTTCAAATACTGAGTTTGATTCAGGCTAATAGACCCATTTTCTCTATCACGCTGTATTTTAATTCCCAACCAATTTTTGCTGTACCTAAATCTTTCATTTCAAATCTCCTTTTAAGTTCATCTTTAACCCAATTTTTAATTTTTACAGAATTGCTAAAAATTAACAAATCATCCACAGAAATGGTTACTATAACTAAATCATTATTTTGATCTCCTTTAATGAAAGCACAGCTATCAAAGGAACTTTCTCTCAATCCCATTTCAACCAAACCCTTTTCCAACGTTTGGTACCAAAGTCTACCACTTTGTTTTAAGCCTTCTAATGAATTGTTTTGTTTCAAAACCTTGTCTTTAAGATTTCTACCATAGTTTTCATTAAAACCCTCTGGTATTTTCTTATAAATTTCCTCATCTAAGGTTCCTAGTACAAAAGCCAGAGTTGCATCCATTTCACCAATTTCCTAATCATAAATAGCAGCATATGCTATTAAAGCTCTTAATGTAACATTACGAACAACTGGTGAGAATGTTTCATTATAATGCCCTCAATCTGCGAGAATCCCTTAGCTACCAACTGACTTTTATACCTTTCTATCTCACCTTTGGAGTTTTTCTTAATTTTAAACACCCAATTACAGTTTGCAATGTTTTTCATTATAGGTTTGTCTGCAATTTCCCATGTTTTATTTTAGATATGACCTAATATAGTTTCAGTTATAGAGTATCTCCAATGATTCCCATCAGGACCATTCAATGCCTCATCAATTGTTTTAGGTTCTAGAAAACAATCATTTATAGCTGCTGCCAAAGCTTTTGCACAACACATACTATCTAAATTAGGCATTTGCAAATCTGGCATACCAATTATGTCAAAGTCCTGATAACGATTTGGAATTTTTATCTCTCTGTAAGGACGAGTCAATACAGGCTGAGAATTATGATCTGAATTGTCTATACTTGTGTTATAATCACTATCATTGTCACCAAGAGAAATAACATTATCTGGCAAGTCAGTTCCACCATCATCATTTCCTAATCTTTCTGTTTCATTATTGGAATCATTAATAATCGCTCTGTCGGAAGAACTAGTTATACTCCCACTGAATAAAGGGTCATCATAAAATTCAGGTTTAGCAACATTTGTTAGATTATACACTTAATTTTTTTAAAAATGTACATCTTGTGCATTTATTATTTTATTAGTTACAGGATCTATCAAAGAATCCTCTCAGCTACCCCCATTTACTCGGGTGTAAATAGAATAGACTTTTGATGCTGAATTCCTTTTGATTCTAGATATTTCATTATTGCATTATTTATTTATTCTGTTCCATTATCTGAATGCAATACCTTAATTGATTTTTCAGTTTATTTCTCCACATGTGACTGAAATATCCTAAATCTCTCAAACACTTATGATTTATGTTTTAAAAAATAGACAAAACTCATTTGTGATCAGTCATCAATGAAGATAACAAAATATTGAGAACCACCAACTATTCCAACATTCATTGGCATGCTTAGCTTTTTCCTTGGAAAACGGTTGCTTATGCATCTTGCCCTTGATACAAGAGGTACAATGAAGCAATTCTCCATTAAAAGTAAAACTTTCAACTATATCTTTCAGCTTTTTCATTCCCCCTTCGCTTAAATGACCTACTCTTTTATGTAATAAATCATTTGAAGTATTGAGTTATCAAGGCTCATTCTCTACTTATATCTAGTGAATATAAATTGTCACCGACATCTGTCCCATTAGCAACTCAATGCTTGTTTTTATAGACCAAACACCTTTTTCCAGTAAATGTACTAATCATTCCAAAAGTTTTATTTAAATACTTAGCAGACAATAAATTAGCTGTCAACTTGGGAACATGCAAGACATTACTAAAAGTTACTTGTACTTTCTCTCCATTTCAAGACAAAATGAATTTTACAATACTAAAACCCTCAAACTGAACTTCCAGTTTCAATTAATTTTACACTAGGCTTAGTATAATCGTTAATTAATTCTTTGTGTGTAGTCGTGATACGAAGCACAACTATGCATAAACCAAACGTTAGGATCTGGATTAGAGTTGGCAACATACACATCTGTCATGAAAGCTTCCTCTTTTTTTTTTTTTTTTTTTTGTCTTGAAACTATTTCTTTTCTAAGATTTCTTTTCATTGTGTGTAACTTTAGAGCAATCTGAGCTTTTGTGTCCATATAAGTGACATTTGAAACATTTACTCGGTAAATATTTCTTATACTTTTCATTAACAAAAGTCTGTTCCCTATTAACTTCTACTTGGGGCTTTACATCTTCAGCTAATAATCTATTTCTTATATTACCCACAGTAATTTCCTCACCACATTTCTTTAATGCCATAATAAGAGGCTCAAATCTATCTGGTAAGTTTGCTAGAATTATCCCAGCAATTAACTCCTCATCAGGTTTAATACCTGTAGATTTTAGCTGCTGATATGCTGAAACCGCTCTATGCAAATAATCAGACATATCTTTACAATCTGTATAGCGAGTGTTAACCAATTCCTTTCTGATTGATACCTTTCTTGTAATTCCTTTATCCTCATAAGTATCCTCTAACACTTTCCAAGCCACCTTCCCACCAGATAATTCCCTTAAGTCATTAAAGATTGTCTCAATTACCCCTTCAACAATATAAGACAGTGCTTTTATATCCTTAGCAGTATATTCCTTAATACCTGCTGCATAATCCTACTAGTCCTTTTTAATAAGGTGCATTTTCATTGCAAATTTCCAATCCATGTAATTAGCCCTACCAGTTAACTGCCTATGATTGAATGAACCTTCTCCCCCAGGCATGATGAATCCTTTTGTTAATCCTAACCAAGCAAGACAAAATTCCTTTGAGAGGAATTTTAATAAATTTTCTATTAAAATTAATTTAATCTCATATAGGAATTTGCTTAATTATTTATTTAAGCTGCAAGATTAAAGTTTAAAAAAATAATCAATCATAGCTATACACTCTTTACAATTAGGGCTACTACCATGTGGTTTTTCACATGTCTTTCATATAACTCAACAAAAAAAAAAATTATCATAATTATTCTGATAAACATTACAATCATATTCTTAAAGCTCATCTGGTCCTATAACCTGAACAAATCACAGTTAAATATCAGAGCAGCAAAGCAAGAATAAAGACACAAATGAGTCAGTCACATACCTGTGTAGCTGGAGACAGCATGAAGAGAAGTAATTTTATTTAGTGAGCAGTCCTATGTGTAATATACATATTGAATTCATGGCGCCATCTATTGGTACATAGTATAATTAAAACTAACATTTCAATAAAAAACCCTCGGAATCGAAGGAGCATTTTGAAGTTCAATGTTTATTCGAAATTATTGTGGGCTTCAACCGCCATTTAAACATTTTAATGAAACTTTCCAAATCGGAATCACTTATACGTGATCATAGGCTCCGGAAGCGGGAAAGGCTTATCTCAGATACGACACCGTGGACCTTGAGGGAGAACCAGGTGATTACGGTTCTGGGCGGTTTAAAGAAATTAAATACATTTTTTAATGATATTTAAGAAAAACCATTCAATTTGAAAATAATTAACAGTAATTTTAGAATGAAATCAAGTTCTACTGGAATGTTATTCAAATCCATTTTCTCTGAAAATAAAAGTTTAAAAAATATAATAATGAACTCCTTAAACTAAATCACTTCGACATTATCTGTGTGTGAAAAAACAAACTCCCGTTAGTATCTAAACACAGGGGAGGAAATGTTTATTGGTATGTATAAAACTTTGAATTTTTACAAATCTAGATTAAGTAACAGCAAATTTCATTTATTCTCATGTTCTTTTTCATTTTTGGGAAATAATTATATTCTTTCTTTCAGAATTGGTACATTAATAGGGCATGAGAAAATTGTATGTGCCTTGTCAATTGATTCAAACAGGAAATGTCTGATATCTGGTTCTCATGATTGTTCTGGTATGTATGAAAAACGTAATTATATGATTTTTGCTCCATCTCACAAATGGCCTATTATTAACAGCAAAAATCTTTTATTTTAATAGTTAAGATTTGGGACATAGAGAAAAGCATTTGTATGAAATCACTTAAACCACATTCTGCTCCAGTTTTGGATGTTTGTAGTAGGTAAATCTATTTTATTTTTAATCTTTCTTAATGGTGTTGAGCAAATGTTGTTATTTGAACTTAACATGTTTATGTATCTGCTTAGTCTTCCCTGAAATAATTTCCTTAATAGGTTGAACTTGATCCCTTGTATGTAAAAAAAAAAAATAATAAATAAAAATCTAAAGACACATTCCTTTTCTGTTATCTAATCATGCATGATTCTTTTTTGTCATTCTTATTATAACAGCCTTCTGTCCTATTCTAAAGATTGGAATTGTCCTTGATAAATTTATGTGTAAACCCTATTTATTGCATTCTGGAGCAGTGGGCAAATGCCAACAATTGCTGAAGAGGGTATTTGGTAAAAACACACAGTAATGGCAATGAAGGGTTAATAATTGTGCATTAAGAGAAGAAAAGATTATAAGATTTAGTTAATGGTGCAGCAAACATATTAATTTATTGATTTTGTGTCAGTCTTAGCTGTGAATCTAGAACATTGCAAGCTTAAGCCCGAGTTCCATTCTGTATATAGGCCAAATTCATGCTAAAATTATTGCTATCAAATATCTTCATTTTATTGCTATGTAGAAGTTAGAAAAGGCCTTCTGAAATGTTCTTATCATCAAATCATGCATCAAAATTCTAAGTTTCATATTTAGATAGATTTCCTGTGGCTTTAAAACATGAAAAAAATATTAAATCAAAACAAACTTCTATTAATCTTAATATATTGGTGAAGTATTGAGAACTATTTATATGTTTGTAGTAATTTAGGACTGTTACACTAATTTCAAATGGTTGTATTTTTCTTGTAAACTATAGAGATAAAATTTTAATGCAATATAGAAGAAAGCTTAACATTTTGTTTGTTTAGACAATAACTGCCATATAGAACTTCCTTCTGTCACTTGAATGACATCCGTATAGTAATCTATTTATGCTGTGGCATAGCCAAGGTGGTGCTGGCAGAGCATGTGCCATTAAGTAAACGAGTACAGCGTTTTACAGCAACTTGCTTTGGTATATATATCCTTTTAACAATGTCATTCAATTTAGTCAACACCGTATTTTTTTCAGAAAATAAATGTCGCAAGTCTTAGAAAACTGAGGATTGCACCAACCCCTGTTTGGACGATATAGTCATTTACTCTTAGCAACTGGAATGATCAGTTACAGCACAATAGGGAACGTACTAGAAAGAATATCTAGGGTAAATTTAATTATGAAACACCCCGCGTGCAAAATCGTCCAGAATCACACAAAGTGTTTAGGGCACATTGGCCGTAGTAGAGTATAGACACTGCAGAAGCGAAATTCAAGGCGATCATTGATTTTCCTGACTCTACCACTAAGACCCAAATTAGAGCCTTCTTAGGTTTAGCAGGGCGTTATGGACATTAGTGAAAATATTTTGAATTATCACAGCTCCTTAAACAAACGTTTCAAAAAGAAAAATCTCATGGGGCAAATAATACAACCAAACATTCGTAGATACAGAAAGGAAACTCAAAAGATTATTAAATGAACTCTGGCTTGCTGTATCCAGATTATGAACTGAATTCTGGATTGCACTATCAAAATTATGAATTCATCATGCAAAAGACACATCTGATCTATTACCACGTTGAGACATTGCGGTAGGAGTTGCAATGTCTCAACGCGTTACAAAAGAATGTAGAACATCTGATCCATTACTACGGTAAAAAATTCTCGGAGACGGAACGAAAATACAGCACTTTTGCTTTAAAAAAGTTCAAATATTATTTAGAAGGTCAAAATTTCACAAATGGGACTGACCATAATCCATTAATGTGGCTGAAAATAGATTCTGAATCAAATCCCAGCTTAATTCGGTAGTTGTTCTCTCTTCAGCCTTTCAAATATACATTTATCCACCTGGATGGTAAGGTTTGCAAAAATGCTGATTGCCTTAGTCGGATTGCACTTTGAACAAATAGAACGGTTCTTGCAGGGCACAAGAGAAACTTTCCTTCCTTGTAAATCTGTACTATTAATAAAGATGAATGTATGCATATGTTGACACTCTATAGGCCGGACCATTTGACCTACAACAATCAAATCTGGCACATCTAAGCTTTAAAGGGTAAAAAGGTGCACTTCAGGGTGTTTTTTGATATTTTTGTTAAAAATTAAGCAGAATTTTTGCGTTTCTGCCTCTTCCCTCCCCCCAATAACTTCCAAAAATATTATTGCACAAAAATAAGTTTTGCGCTGTTTTAAAATTTTATTTTTTTATGATAATTTAATAGTCATTCTAATTCCGAATTTGAACAATTTTTTAAAACAATATTTTCTCCCCTGATTTTCAACAATATTTAACTTTAAATTCAAAATGTTTCCATTTTTAATCAAATATAAATCAAGCGATTTTCCTTCGTTGTTGAAAGCTAAAAAAGAATTCTTTTGAATTTTCCAAGGCAAATTATATATATATATATATATATATATATATATATATATATATATATATATATATATATAATGGTATCGTGGCCAGTTGGGTCGTGATGTTACGTTCGCTTAGTAGATTATTTCATTTTATATTCCCTTTAATACATGTCGAAATTTTTATAAATGTTCGAAATTTTTCTCTTCAGCCCCAATTCCATGTATTTTTTGTCAGCTTCAGAAGACCGGAACATTTGTTTGTTTTGGTATAACGAGTCATACCCTGTAAAAGTTTATTCTGGGCATTCTCCATATGCAAACACTGTAAGTGAATTTATTTTATTTTTCAATTTTTACTTCATGAAATTTAATCATCACTACTGTGTATTCATTGCTGTTCATTATTAATTTCCTGCTATCTTCAAGCATTGTATGAATAATTTGGGGTGAGTTCGCTTAATGTTTTAATTCAAATGAATGCGATTGAATTTGAAAAATTTGAAACTAACGAGACTAAAAAAATCATTTTATTTATTATCAGTATTATCAATTTTTAATATGAATCAATAAATAACTAATAAATGACTTGAATAAAATAATAACAAGCCTTTAAAAATTTTATTAATTTTGGTTCTTAATTGAAGAAACTATTAGAATACAATAAAGATACAGTAAAATTTCAAAATAAACCATATAATTAATAATGTAACATGTTTCGGTTTTTAAGAAAAGTTGGAAGATTTATTTATTATATATTATTGAATGCACTTTGCATTAGTAAAGGCATTCACTTACGTTCGAGGACACAAGCTACTTATATGTATAACGATCGAAAATAAGTTTTAATTTTGCCCTCATATTTTTAAAATTAAAATATACGTACTATTTCAATATTAAAAGATTTGGAGGTATTCGAATTACCAAGGATGAAAATGTAATAATTATCAGATATTAAATTGCCTTGATGCTATACACAATGTCCATTAAAGTCTAATCTATCTCTCATTTACTTGAAAACGGTGACAACTATTGCTACACCTTTGATGTTTAGGTATAGTAAAGCGATCTTGCGCTGCATGCTGATGAATTGTAAATCCAAATGTTGTCAAACATCGGAATTAGTATTCCTATCTTATACCGTTTATAAGATAGGAAGAAAAAAATTATAAAATTATTTTTCATCTTCAGTTAGAACAAATAGAGAACATTGAGTGCGATAAAATTATTTAAAAAAAATAAAACACGCATTAGTCTAATCAGTGCTTTCGACTCTCTTATGTCTTAAAAGCAAATAAATAAATTAATTAAAAAATTGCTTATCGTGAAATACTTTTACCTGTGGTGTCCGTAATACTCTGCACCACAGGATGGGTGTTTATTGTTCTAAAGATTCTTTTCACCTATTCTCACAAGCTGGGAAAATCGCTTCCAAAAATGTCTTTTCATAAATCAAAGGTGCTTTGCAATTTTCTAGTTGTTTTTTTCCCCTCTCTTATCTTATGCCGTTTTCGAAATTGTTTTGTTAACATCGTTGTTGGCCTCCAAGTGGCGCTGTAACCGCTCTCACCATGTAACGCTTTGCCACTTTTCTATACCACAGAGGAATACAACAGTTAATAGCAATAGCTTCTGCCGTTTTTAAACTGATACTGGGTTGGTAGGTCTTTAATGGGCAATCTGTAGATTTACCAATTATTTTCAAAAAATGCTTGAAATTTTCCCCCTTTTTTCAAAAGTATCTATGAATATTAGCTGTTGCGAAATTTTGGAAAAGAAATGCTGCTTATGAAATTTATAATTATTGCTCATTTCAAAATCTTAATTCATACAATTTTGGGCGAACAGGGTCGATTAATAGTGAATGAGAAGAGCGCTTTTCCATTGTTCTTTGTTGGACTTTTTTACTTGCTATTTTCTAAAATTAATTTTGTTACATTATATATAATCATTGTGACTAAATATGTTTCTGTTTCACATCTTCTAAATAACTGGGTTGAATTTACCAACTGAGCGCACATATCATTTTTTAGGACAAAAGAAAGAATGTTGTCAACTTTTTAACATTCATTTAATCAGAAATAAACTAAAACTTCGCCGATTTTTGGCAATAGCTTTGAAACAAAGTATGTCTCGAGAAATATTTTTATACTCCCTTATAAAACTCAATTTTTTTTCCTTTTAGCAATACTAATTCCATTTTCATGCATTCTTTTTTTTAAACAATTTTTTCAAAATTCTTGCATTTTGAATTTTTACCCCCAAAATTTAATGAATGCAGATGTTGAAATTTATAGGTAGGCAGATGCCTTCTCTGCTATTGAACAGTGGTAAAATTGAACTAATATCTAATTTTTAGAAATATTTGGTTATATTTTTTATTGCCATTAAAAATATTACTTCCTTACATTCTTCTGTTGTGTTTTCTACAAAGTAATTAATAAATAAACAAGATTGTAATTAAGATAAATAAAATTAGTGACATGAAAGTATTTTATTTTTAAGTAATGCTGGTCATATCAGTTAGTTAATGTTTCTATTTATTTCTTGGTAAGGCAAGAGTTCTTCATCTCCCATTGTATCTTTATTTGGCAAACTCAAAACCACCTAATCAATGAACAAAAGATTAGAGGTTTCTTTGTCTGGAAACAAATAACATGAATGCTATATTGACTCATTTTTTTTTCAGTCTGCCTAGTTATAATAACAATCTCCCTAAATAAAGTGGCTAATAAAATATAACCTGTTGTGGATTTAATCATTTGAATTGCCAATTGATCCTTTCCCCTCATAAATTTCAAGCTTATAGCTAACCTTCTGTTAGTTTATGGTTTCACATGCTTGTAAAATGTCAACCTTTTGTGTTTATAAAATATTACATTGCCATGCTGCATGAATAAGAAAGAAAGAAATGAGGGCAAGTTTGCTTTAAAAATTACATGAAAACTATATTTGTTGCAGAACTATTCTATCACAAACATATTCTATCAAAAATAAATTCTTATTCATTTTATCTTTATATATAAAATTCTTCTGTGCGTGTGTATGTGACTGAACTCTTCCTAAACGATTGGTCCGATTTTAATGAAATTTTTTGTGTGTTTTCAAGCGGATTCGAGAATGGTTTAGATTCACAATTCAGTCCACTACAAATTGTAGAATTTTAATTATTAATTAAAAACTAACTTTCCCGCCAAAATAACTTCCTTCCCCCATCGCGAAATGAGTAAGGTTTTGGGGGGTTTTTTTCTAACAGTGATGAGGTTAGGCTTAACATGTTTCCGATCGATTATTTCAAACGATTTTTTTATTTTCATCGCATTTATTGCATTTAAAATTAAGCATCGTTAATTAATCGGCCTTTAAGGTTCATTCTGATGACTTTTGAATTAAAATAAAACAGAATAAAGGAAATTAAAAATTTCTAATCTGTCCAACTCATGTAGGAAATAAAAAACATTTTCTGTTGATGAAGTTTAACGCATGCGCATTTTGTTGAGCACTTCATTTAAACGGAGACAAAACTATTGGTTTGCTGTTTTGTTTTACTTCGGGTACACGCTGTTAAAAGGTTAGTTATGTTGCTTTTGTAATTAAACAGTATTTCTGTTAGTTATATATTTTTCAGTACATCTTTTTTTAAAGTTATTTTAAGTCGTAGTAATAAGTAATTGCCAAATGAATAAGGCTTCGGGTTTTTTCCCCATGCTAACAATGTTCGGCTTAACATGCTTTCGAGATTCTGTTTATATTCTTTTAAAATTTTTGCTGCAAATTAAATCCAGAAAAATGTAATTTTCAGCAAAAGATTCTTTGAAATGAAATAAATAAATATATTTTTCTAAAAAAGTAAACGCAGGTGCGATCGTAGTTTAATAGAAAAACCATAAAGTTGCCATCTTTGGTAAATTATCGCCAACTTGGCGAAGAAGGGGGTTAAACTACTAATCACCCGTATTTTTAGCTTTTCCTCAAAAGGAAATTTTGTGATGCTCTTCAAAATTTCAAATACTCTATGCATTCTACTTTTAGTTACAACTCTGAAACTTTATGTATTTATATTTTTTTTATTGAAGACCGCTCCCCTCAAGGCTCAGCTCCCGTATACGGCCTCCGCCAAATTGGCGAGAAATTTGGCGATAAAGGGAAAATCACATTTTGAATAAATTCAAGCATGCAAAATATTATGAACATTTCAAAACAATATTTGTGTCTACTAATAAAGATTTACAAATTGGTCGTTGGGTCCGGATTTGAATGAGTACTCTGCATGAATTAAACAATTTTGCTTTTATGAAGTTGATTTATAAAATTAATAATATAGATACTGTGAAATAGAAAACTATATTTTGCGAAAAATACATTTGAATGTACATTTACAGATCAAAAACATAATTGAAATAAATTAAATTTGTTAAATATTCATATTTATTAAAATAATTGTTTATTTTATGAAATATATACATCTATAAATTTAAAATATTTTTGTAATAGTTCTCAAAGAATATAAAGGAAATAGTATTGGTGAAACCAAACCAACTCCTTTTATTCGTCAAAAAAAATGTTCAAATAAAAATTAGACTTTCTTAATAGCATTTCATTAGCCACAAAGATTAATTTATATTCATATAACATTTTTAAACTATATATGCAGCCATAAACAAATATAATAAAAAATTTGAAGCAAATCAAAATTCGCCTGTTTCATAAATTATGAGCTCATGTTTTTCTTCTAATTTGACATATACTGATTTTTTTGAATTTTTTTCATATTCATTTTTATTATATGATAACAATATGATACATGCTTCTAAGATATAATTTATTTTATATATTTTTTTAAGTACATCTTTTTTTAAAGTTGTTTTAAGTTGTAGTCATAAGTAATCACCAAATGAATAAGTCTTCAGTTTTTTTCTTCCCATGCTAACAATGTTCGGCTTAACATGCTTTCGAGATTCTGTTTATATTCTTTTAAAATTTTTGCTGCAAATTAAATCCAGAAAAATGTAATTTTCAGCGAAAGATTCTTTGAAATGAAATAAATATATTTTCTAAAAAAGTAAATGCAAAATAAAGTTTTCTATTTCACAGTATCTATATTATTAATTCTATAAATCAACTTTATGAAAGCAAAATTGTTTAATTCACGCAGAGTATTCATTCAAATCCAGACCCAATGGTCAATTTATAAATCTTAATTAATAGACACAAATATTGTATTGTTTTGAAATTTTCATGATATTTTGCATGCTTGAATTTATTCAAAATGTGATTTTCCCTTTAAAACTTGATATTATTGACTTTTTTTTTTTGAAAAAATTTAAAAAAAAATCAATGCAATAATATTACTTGAGGTCTTCAATAAAAATAAAATATTAGTTACATAATTCATCTATAAATGCAAATTATATTATTATATGTTCATAAAGCATAAGAGAAAAGTTTCAGAGTTGTAACTAAAAGTAGAATGCATAAAGTATTTGAAATTTTGAAGAGCATCACAAAATTTCATTTTGAGGAAAAGCTAAAAATACAAAATGTACATTTACAGACCAAAAACATAATTGAAATAAATTAAATTTGTTAAATATTCATATTTATTAAAATAATTGTTTATTTTATGAAATATATACATCTATAAATTTAAAATATTTTTGTAAGAGTTCTCAAAGAATATTGTTACGTTTTTACCGTAGCGGGTTCGGATTGAATGGACTTTATTTGAGGACAGCACAAACAAATTTATTTACAGCTATTTACAGTTATTTACAGGATAATTGATAGAGTAACAAATTCAGATAAATACAATCCAGCAATAATCAATCACTCACAACGTAAATGCAAGTCTTACGCACAATAAACAACGTTTGCAAAACAGCTATAGTATAGCACAGCAACAGCGAGCTCAATAACACAGCGTTAACAGCAAACGCAAACACAGCTCACTAATCCTTTAGTCCAGCGAGACGCTTTTTATTTCAGAGCAAACTCTCAACTAACTACTCGCTGACTCCTTTTAATTGTAGGATTGAGTGAGGTACCTAGCCCCGCAGGGGCATAACCCTCAGTGCTTGGCAGATGTTGATGAGAGCGTTGCTTGTGCGTGACTGACTTGGTCTGGAGAGTAGCATGGTGCTCCCAGTAGATTGGGGGCGTGGCAAGAGAAAGAGACTGAAATGTTACTGGCTGTGCGGTATGACTATAAAAGAGTTGGACTTGGGAAAAAATCAGTAGTTATGGATCGGTAGGCTTGCATATAGCGTTAAGTAGGATTAACATTTTTGCAGTTGGATCAGAATTACTTTTCATTTCTTTGGCGGCTTTTAGTAGGCTGGGGAACATACGAAAAACATTTTTAATTTCATCAAGTGCGTCTAACATTTCTTTAATATTCTCATTATCTGATGGGGGAATTTGAGCTGGGGGAGCCTGTTGCGGAATTTTAGATTTTACGGAGTTAGCGTAAGAAAGGTTGTCCTGTCGAAATTTGGAGGAGAAGAAATTTTCTCTGATTTGTCGTGCGGGGATAAGTTTAGGGAACTTGGGGCAACCTCTGTAAGCGGCAGTATGCCCTAATTGGCCACAGTTAATGCATGTTGGGTTTTCAATTTTAGTTTTAAGAGAGCAATTACGTGTAATATGGGTTTCGCCACATTTGAGGCACCTCGGTTGCATACAACAATTATTGGCAGAATGTCCGAAGAGATTGCAATTGTAACATTGGGATACGGAGAACCGACCCCTGTAAGCCTCGACATTAATTTTTAGATAGCTTAAAACTTTAATATTAAAAATGTCGTCCGCAACCTCGTTTCTATTTAGCTCTATTAAATAAATGGGTAAGGGCTTTCGGGTTTTGTATTGCGTTAGTTTTGTTATTTTATTTACTGCGAAACCAAGGTCCGCCAGTTCATCTTCAATATTTGTGGTTTCGAATTCAATAGGTAAGCCTTTGATGACTACTTTAAGTGGTCTTTTACATTTGGGGGGGATGATGTAGTATTCTAAGTTCCTTTCATTAAAAAATTGGCAAATAGCTTGATGGTTCTGAACAGAGTTAGGGAAAATTTTAATGAAATCATTAGCAAGGATGTTTTCTTTAATTTCGAATTTTTCTCTAAGTTCCTTAAGAATCTCAGCATAGTTCTTGACATATTTTAACATGATGGGGGGGGGGATTTTGGGTGGTTTGTCATTACTAGAGTTTTTATCATTATTATCCGTAGAAACATTTTCTGAGGGGGATCGACTTGTTCGTCATTCAGTGCTGCATAGCGATTGTTCAAGCTAATTTGGGGAGCATGGGTGTTATCATTAGTAACTTTAGAAGTTTTTCTCTTGGGGGGAGAGGAAAAAGCCTCAATCGTATTACTTCTTTCACAGCCAGGATCCATGACAGAATCTAACTCACCTTGGAGCATCGGACTGTTGCTAGTGCTTGGTGTGCTTTCAAGATATCCAGCATCCACGCGTTTTTTCTTAATGGCACCAGGATCTGGCCTAATTGGAGGATTCCAAACCGACGAAGATGGATCGTACATCGAAAGAGATTTGAGGGACTCATAAAACTGACGACTGCTCTCCTCCATGGCCGAGCAGTGAATGAGGTCGCTGACTCCTTTTACGGCAACCCTTCCCTTATATAGCCGAATCCGCGTCGCGAGAAGAAACGCGACGCAGCCAGACTTGTCTCGGGGTTACCAGAATATTCCTTCCGCCAAGTCAACTCGGCTGGCGCGGAGCGCCTTGTGACGCGCCGCCAAAGTTTTCACCTCTGGCGAGCGTTAGCGTTCGCCCGCTTGTAACAATATAAAGGAAATACTATTGGTGAAACCAAACCAACTCCTTTTTTTCATCAAAAATTTAGACTTTAGACTTTCTTAATAGTTTTTCATTAGCCACAAAGATTAATTTATATTCATATAACATTTTTAAACTATATATGCAGCCATAAACAAGTATACTAAAAAATTTGAAGCAAATCAAAATTCACCTGTTTCATAAATTATGAGCTCATGTTTTTCTTCTAATTAGACATGTACTGATTTTTTTTTTGAATTTTTTTTCATATTCATTGTTTTTATATGATAACAATATGATACATGCTTATCAGATACAATTTATTTTATATAATGTACTTTTTTTTCTGGGTTATAATAAAACAGCACTCAAATTTTGATATATTTTTTTCGTGGAGACAAGAAGGCCTCTATAACTTTGTTGTTCACTTCAAAGGTGTTTTTTTTATGTAAGTTCCCTTTCACCAGTAAATACAGAACAAAATTCTTTACCATATTTAGGACATAATAGACACATTTTTTATGGGGAAAAAAAACCTTGCTTGAAGGATTAGAAGAAATTTTTCCTGACATTCATGACAAAGAATATTCTTCAAAAAAGAATACTAAAGTGATTGCACAAAACAATGCAACTATTATATACAATTTTAAGATGATGAATTCACTATTTCAGGTTTATTGCAGTTGGTAGAAGCTTCCGAAATGTCATTAGAATTGCTTGGTTATGAATCAAAGGATTTCTTTGTCCATCAGATCTTAACATTTTCAGACTTTGTCTGCTTTTATTTGGACGTCCTTTAGGCTTTTGGTAATGAAAACTGATAAAAAAAATGTTTAAAACAAAATTTAGAAAGGAAAAAAAGGTAATTAAAAGTAATTTTCAATTTTAACCCTGAATAAAACGGTTTTTGTATCTAATTTCAAAGGAACTGAAACGAGCCATTCGAATATGAAATTTATGACGAATGAATGAACAAACCGAAACAAACAACAAAAGAAAGAAAAGGTAGAAGTTTTTAACATTTGCCATAGCAAAAATCACACCTTAAAATCAGAATTACAAATAATGCTCATTAGCAGTGTTTGAAGGAAAACGAAACTTTTTTTACTGCAGCTGTCCAAATGGAAACAAGTGGGTGTGGCATCCTAATAACAATAAAAAAAATGCTGATATTGAGCAAACGAATTAATATATCATAATAATTTTTTCCCAAACGATAGCTTACAGTTTAAATATACATCAAATATCAAAATAAAGATATTGCAAATTTCATCGATTTTTTTATACCTGAAAGGATATGTTTTAAACAATTATTTTTTTTTAGTGTTTGATGCATTTAAAACTAAACATTGTTAATTAATCAATTTTTTTTGGATTCATTTTGAAGTACTTTTGAATTAAAATAAAACAAATAAAAGAATTAAAAATTCATAACCAATTTTTGTTACACAAACTGGTGTAGAAAATTCACGCATTTGCTTAAAAATTTAAAACAAACTCCCTCTGTCAAATATTTGACATCAATCAAAGTATAAGAAAGGAGTATTTGGATTATCTTTGCCAAAGCCTTCAAGTTGATTTCTTTCGACCCTACTATTTCATGATAACATGCATTTATAACGAATACATTATTAACCCAATTAATAAGCTTTAAAACAAACATGTTTTAATTTATATCTTTTCAATGCAGAGCTAATTTGTAAAACTTTACCACATAACTTGAGATTGAAGATTGGCTCACCTATCATTTTGCTTCGAAATTTGAATGCATCAAAATTAGTCATTAGTCATTAAAAAAATCATGAGAAATATTCTTGAGACTACTATTTTGAACGGCAAATTTCAAGATGAAATTGTACTTTTACCACGGATCCCAATGATTCCTTCAGATTCACCTATCCCATTCAAACGTTTGCAATTTCCAATTCGCTTGGCATTTGCTATGACTATTAATAAGTCAAAAGATCAAACGATGGCAATTTGAGGCTTAGATTTAGAAAATCCTTGCTTTTCGCACGGCCAATTATATGTTGCGTGTTCGAAGGTTGGAAAACCATCGAATTAGTTTGTTTATACCCCACAAGGATTAACCTAAAATATCGTGCATGAAATGACATTACGATAAATTTATTTTTTGTACATTAAAAAAATATACATTTAAGAACATTAGGTCGAATTTTTTTTTTAACCCTTTAATTAAAACAAGTTTAAGTTTCTATTCAACAAAGTAGAATAGAAACAGTAAAGTTTTAGTTTCAGTTCAGTTTAAGTTTCTTTATTCAACTTAGCTCATAGTATACGCATACTCACAAGCAATCGATAGGTTTAATTGTGGGAAATGTACACCTAATGACGTCAGGTATTATAATAACATTTTTATACAATTTTTCATCAAAACGAACACCAGATTGCTATAACTTATTCAAGAAATTTTGAAATTTTCGGACAACGTCTGTCGGGTCCGCTAGTTACTATATAAAGTTCAAAATAAGTGTAATTAAACACATTAAAGAATAGGATATATAAGCACATAACATTTATCTTATCAAAGCTCCTAATGAGTTTCATATGCTTGTAAAATGTCAATTTATTGCACTATAGTCTTGATGTTGCAATAAGGGCATGACATAGTATATGATTTGATTCATTACTATATTTGATTTTGGTCTATAAATATTGTTACAATTTGGACTAATCATGGATTGAATGGACTGCAATTAAGACGGCGCTGTTAGAAATTTATTTACAAATATTTACCGCTTATCTAACAAAATCAACCTTGTCTTCATTAATCTAGAGCAGCAACGCACTAACTCTTACACAAAGCTTGAGAAAAATTTACAAATCTGGTACAAACCGACTTCATCAATTTCTCAGCCCAAATCATCAATTTCGTCGGAGTCAGAACATCGACGGTCACGCGTCAATATCTTCATTGAAAGAAGATGCAATTTCTCAGCGATTCCTACAAAATGTTTATATACTCTTGAAAGTTTCAGGAATTTTCTAGAAAAGATTAAAAATTTAACTATGTCAAATTAAATATGTCTTATGATCTGTCACCAAATACCTTACCAAGAAACCAAAATACTTTCAATTTAACGAATTAGTATCAATATTTACAATGTTCACCCTGTTAGAATGCACGTAGAACGATATATGTGTATTTGTATTTAATTTTAGTAAACATGATAATTGTAGAGCCTGCTAATGTAATACATCATTGCTATGCACAAGATGCTCATGACTGTGAATGTTACAGATGACTTTTTTTTAGAGTATAGCCATGTCTAGCTGATTAAACAGGATCTTAAGTTTACATTAATTGAAAAAAAAAAAGGAAATACTTTTAATAATATGTTGGTTTTTAGAAATTATGTATGCAAGTCAACTTACAGCGAAATAAGAATGAAAACTTTCTTCTGCATTTTTCTTATTCTGAAGAAAATTCTGCCCATATTGATAGCTTACTAAACTGGCCCATGGGGAATTATCTACATTGGATCTTAGTTATGAGAAGTGCATAAGTTGCTGTTTATATCAGTTATATATGAACATTATAGAAGGGGAATTACTTGGTTTACAAATTTTAATATTATAACCGTTTGAAGAGTTTTGTAAGTTATAAGAATACTTCTATACTTCATTAAATTTCAAATTGGAAGCATACAGAATAATGATTACTTCCACTTACATAATTAATTCAATATTAACGAAATCTAATAAAAAAATTCATAGATTTTAAATCTACAAACATCTATTTCTTGACATCAGTAAATATCAATAGATACCTTGAGTAGTTACCAAAGTTGAATTGTTTTAGGGTGGTTTTTCATCAAATGTAATCATGACAACTTTTTATTACAATCTTTGAAAGCCATTTCTTTCCATTTATGGTAGCAATTCAAAATGATGAACTTTTGGCGAGTTTTTGAATGCGTTAACCTTATATCAATCTTAAATTTTAACTAGTGGATTTGCGACAAAAATAATAATCTTTTTCTGATGAATCCTGTGTTGTTATTCTTTTATTAATTTCATATAATATTTCTAAGAATAATCTAAACTCAGGAAATTTTAACAATCTCTGATATATGTTGATAAAATTACAGAATCATGGATGTTTGACTGCTCGTTTTATTCTTGATTTAGTGTATCACATTTTTTTTTAACAGCGTGTTCGATTTCATCCAAATGGTGCCTACTTTGCATGTGCTTCTACTGATGGAAACGTGTTTCTTTTTAAAGTAACTGTCGACAGCTACCCTGTTCGAATGTTCCATAAACATCGAAAAAGTGTATATGCTCTTGCATTTTCACCATGTGGAAGACGTCTAGCATCTGCTGGTATGTGTATATATGTGTCATTTTTAAAAACGTGTAGTAAAATGCAGGCACAAGTAAGTGAATAATCTATATTGAGTTTCATTGGAAATAAAATTACTATAAATTATGAAAGTTTGAACAAATCAGTTTGGAACATTTGTCGGCTGTTACCTCCCGATTTTAAAATATGCATAATTTTGAAAAAATAGGGAAACAATTTTTTAAAAATTAAGCTATTAAATGTTCAGTAATTTGCAATAACCAATATACTTTTCTTGGAAATAGGCTTTTTATGTCCATCTTGATTTTTTCAGAAAAATACTCAGAATGTGTACAAAAAAAAATTAAGAAGATACTATAAAATCTTACTGTTTAGATCATAAATATTTTTTTTATGATATTTGCACTCCAGCACCCTCAAATTCAAATATCAGTATTGTTTTAGATATTTTGTGTCAGTTTTCTCAATATTTCTTTATGAAAATTGGATATATCAAATTCAATATTTTTGATGACAGATAATTTCAATTCACTGAACCAAATAAAAAGATAAAACAGTCATTGAAATGAAATAAATATTAAACGCTATTTTCTACAAAATAAGTATTTAAATTTGCATCTGCAAATCTAAAGGAACAAATAATATAGCTATTATATTGTTTTTATATAACAAATAGAAATGTTTTAATTTTTTTAGGCCATTCTACAAGTATTTTTGAGATCATTATAGTTTTTTATCATTCCGACTTTTGGTATAATAAAATCGAATACATTGAAAACTAAATTTACTTCCCTTGGTGATTTTTTTAAAGTTCTCTGGGGGACTTCGTTTCTCCCTTTGAACTACCAAAAGTAGATAATTGAACTCGTTTTACTTATTACCTATATTAGCAGATTTTAAGTATGAAGAAACTAAAATAACAGAATATTTTATTGGAAATCAATTTTAAGAAAGTTGGTTTTCGTATTTCACATCTTAAAAAATTTAGCGATTTCACACAAAATGGTAAAAATAAAATTACAAAAACTTTTTTAACTCGTTTCAAAAACGTGAGTACGAAATTTTCCTAAGATATTGACGTTAATCATTTTACACACTTGTGGTGAAATTTCAGGGGAAGGGGGGGGACTTTTGAAAACTGTCTGAAATAATTTTAATATATTTGTCCTTTTAAATTTTGTGAAAACTAAATGTTAAATTAGTCTGAAAATACCATAAAAATATGTTCAGGACCTGGAGCACTTATTAAACCTATAGGGCTCTTAGGCAGTTTTATAAATGAATTCAATGTAACAACTTAATAAAATAAATTTAAAACAATTTTTTAAATAAATTTTTGATCTATAACAACTAGTTTAAAAATATTTTATATATATTATTCCAGAATTGCCATTCTTGCAAATATATATATATATATATATATATATATATATATATATATATAATATTTCTAATGTTATTTCTTTATTTTAGATATTGATGGTACTGTAATAATATGGGATATACTTACTTATTCACCCTTTAAAATCATTTATTCAGGACAAGGAATTAGAGATATGTCCTATGATATTAGTGGTAATTTCCTAATTGCTTTAATATATTGTCAAGCTTTTAAGATATTCAACGTTGAAGGAGTTAATAACAGTTTAATTTTCGAGTAAGTGACATATTCCTTTCATTTGCTGTTGTGTATTAAACATATTACCACTTCTGTTAAATAATTTATCTAATATAACTTAGAAATATGATTTTTTTTTTCAATTTATAATTTTACTATTTTTATTTTGACTATATTTTAGATTTAAAAAAATTACCTCCGTCTTAGTATTGTATATAATTATACATTATTATTGTGAAATTTTTGAATGATTTTTTTCTCAAATTCATTAACAAATGTTATTGTTTCAAATCAAATTCAAAATGAAAATTCATGATCTATTTTACCGATTTTAGCATATTTTTCGATTTATACTTAATGCATGTTTGTTTACTTTAATTTAGGATCCACACTAAGGGTGTTCCGAGATCCCTTCGTTTTGCAGCAGACAATACTATGTATTTTATTCAGCATACTGATGCTCGTGCAGGAACAATTATCAATGAAAAGTTTATAACAGCAATTGAATAACAACAATTGGAGTATAATGAAGAATAAATTGTTTTGTGAAGTTTTCTGTAATTACTTATAGTTTCTCATTTTTAAACTATAAACTTTTTATAAATAAAACTTGTAGAAAAATCGTTTTTTGTTAGTCCTTGTATTAATATATTATATATGCAGTTCACTGAAAGGCATAGTTTTCTAAAAGTATTTATGCATAATTGAATGTTTAACTCAACTTTTGTAAATTCATATTACTGTTGGCTGTGTAATACAGTCCTGGCGGGAGGATCGTTTAGTTAACTTATCGTTAGAATCGTTAGTTATTAACTTCTCGTATTTAAAGAAATACTTGGCTATTTTGGGACAGACCTCGTAATTTTGAACTACGGTCAATGATGAGGGTGACACATCAGGTGAAATAAATTAAAATTATAATAAAAGCTTTAAATACAAATGTTTTGATATTGTATTCAATTTATGACGATTGTACATGATGAAATAAAACATTTTTTATTTAAAAAATGTTGAGTACAAGCAATTTTGGATCCCTTGTCTGTGATCCAATAACTGCTTTCTATTAAACGTCTCGTTCCAGATCATTATGTAAATTTAGGACGAAATTTTGTATTTATTTTATCCAGTAATTTATAGTTTTTTTAAAAAACAGTTGTAATTATAGCTCTTATTTTTCATTATTAAAGTTTATTTCATAATTATTTAACTATTTTAAAATTAAATTTTACAATAACTCCCTTATCACATGAATAAACACCTATTTTATAAATAAGAATGATTCACCTTCTCATTCTTAAGGTACATCAGAATAATGAAATTCTCAGTGTCTAAAAGCCTTAGTACACTGGAAAAATTATAAAGGGAAAGCAAACATAATTTCGAAATTTCCCCACCGAAATGGATGGCAATCTAGCTTACACCTATCAAAAATGAGTTCAATTGAATCGATGTCATCGCCGCAATAGAAAATCAAATATTATTCGTCTCTTGAATTCAGAATTTTAAATATACATTAAAAACGCTATGTATGCAGAGCCGGTGACAGAATTTTGAAGACAGGGAAGCAGGACAAAACCAAAAGAGTGGGGCAAGTGCAATTTCTCTAATTTGGCTTGAAAATAACTTATAATAATTAATTTTACATCTAATTAAAGAAAAATATTATTTAGCTTTTTTATTCAGATATTGGCTCTTTTTTACTGATTATCAAAAGATTGTCCATATTTGAATCCGAATTTCAATGATTCTCTTGAGATATAATTACTCTGAGACTAATATTTAGAAGAAAAAATATGGTTGTATTTTATTCTAGATTGTAGTATATAAATGCATTATCCTTGATTTAGGGACATGAGTGTAAGTTCAGGAAGAAAAAAAAAATGTCTGCAGCAAAACAAATGTGATTTATTTGTTAAGCCTATTTATTAAACAAAAAGTAATGGAAAAATGCTATATAGTTTATATCAATAATACAAATTCCAATTTTTTCCCCCTTCTCTCGAGCAAATTACAAAAACTATTTGCAAAACCCAATATTACAGGGTTGGTATGAGGATTAAATACATAGTATGTCTCCCAAACGATACAATACAGTCCGTACAGCGCCTAGGCATGCTGAGTATCAAATTATCGATCTGATCTTCAGGAATATTACACCACTTATCAAGCAACGCTCTCCGAATTTCTGGTAGACATGTAGGAGGTGTTTGATGGGCTGCAACTCGTTGGCCAAGCATGTCCCATTCATGCTCTACTGGATTCAAATCCGATGAGAATGCTGGCCAGCCCATAAGGGTTATATCCTCCGATCGAAAGCATTCATTTTCGATGTTTGCATGGTGAGGACGGTCGTTGTTATCCATAAACACGAATTCTGCGCCTATGGCACTCCGAAACAGTCATTAACCATTCCTTGTTCCAGAATGACGTCCTTGCCATGGTTAAAATATGAACATGCAGGTCAGTTCTGTAACCCAGAATAATTCCTCCCCAAACGAACAATCCTGCACCACTGTGACGGTGTCGTTCAATGATCTTCTCTTAGTGGTGACAGGCAGCTGGCGCTCTCCATATGTCCGGTGAAAATCTGATTGCAAGCTAAAGCTGGATTCATCGGAAAACATCGCACAAGCCCACTGTTGCTGTATTTACAATGCATGCTGTCTATTTCAAGTTGACTCATAGTTGCAGGGGCATGGTGATGTGTTATGTCTATTTCAGGTTAACCGCATGCGACAGTGAATAGCAGTAAGCGGAATACATCTGACAGGCTTACGAGCATATAGATCAATCTGCTCTAAGCGCCTGTACACGGTCTGCCTTAAAACTGTTCTACCAGTGGCTGAAGAGAGCTAATGAGGAAGGTCTAATTCTGTGCCCCGTCTGTTTATTTTGGTTGTAATTGCCAAATACCGATCATCATTTGGCGTTGTAACTCGGGAGCGATCTGTGCTGTAACGTCTACTCACATTGCCATCCTCTTGGTGTCGCTGCCAAAGCCTAGAGATGACACTCTGGGCGATTCCAATTTCCTTGTATACTTCCAGCTGGGTACGACCACATTCTAGACAGCTGATAATTCTATCGCGTAAAAAACATCCAAATGCGTTCTTTGTGTTATAACTATACGTTTATTGCTCTGAAACGTTTATAAAGCCGTGCGAACAATTTTACTTATTTGCCTGTATTCGTTATACATCACTCTCATCAAATAATTTCTGTATAATTTGCAAATATTTCTATAAAGGACTTGTAATTAATGAATATAAATCTAATGCAACATATATGATAATGAATCAAGAGAAAAAGGAACTGGATAAAAGAATGTTAGCTATTGCTAAAAAAACATTACCCTTATTTGTTCCTTACAGTTAAATTTCATTAAAAAAACCTTTAAAATTTAGATTTGTAACCTGTAGCACGGGTAGTTACAATTATTTCTCGGGCAAACATTTCTTCAAATACTTAAAAAAATTTCTTATAAAATTATCTTCTTCTTTAATTTTATTAACTAATAGCAACAAAGAAATTTTGAACTTTCTTAAAAATGAAAACATTTTTAATGTTAATACTTATGATTTTGAAAACCTTTACACTAATCTCCCGCATGAAAAATTGTTAAACGTCTGTATGTCTTTATTTGTGGAATATTTAAATGAAAATATTATAACTAAAAAAAAATAACTGGCTGGAATAATGCAAATTTAATATTTCTGAAAATTACATTTTTAATGGAATTAATTTTTTTAAACAAATAAAAGGTATTCCAATGGGAAATTGATGCCTCTCTTCTACTTTAAAATTTGGAATTTTTCGGGTCATAAAAGAGTTAATTTTTTAGACAATAGTCTAACTCTTTACAGAAAAAAAATCCACTTTTTATTGGAATCCTTGCTTGATGGTGATCCTTGAGAAAGTCATCAGGCCGGATTTCTCATTTTCTCACTTACATATCTGTTTTTTATTCATCTTAGTTCCACTATGTCTTTAGGAATAGCAGCATACGCGCTCTCTAATACATTTGTGTATCTTTCTAATTTATAATGAAAATGGCAATTTATTATATATACCTCTTTTAAAATTGTTTCTGTATATATATATATATATATATATATATATATATATATATATATATATATATATATATATATATATATATATAGTTGTGAAAAATATTAATTTCCCCATGTACTTAAACATTAGATTCCTCATGTATCTATCTTTCAGTGTATATTTAGGCTTAAAAAATACATTTTATTAAGAAAAATTAGATCTTGAATATGAACTCGTCTAACTTCTTTTTAAGCTGGCGTTCTAATGTTTACGAACTTTTATTCCCACGAATCTATCGCAAACTAATATTTTAACCCAAAAGTTAATTTCATCCCCTCATTTACATGCATTAATTTTTCATAACCCCGTCATATGCAATGACGAGTCTGACTAGTGCATCTAATTGATATTTTTTTATTTTAAATCTGCAATTAAATGAAAATATTAAGTAATTAAAAAAATCTCTTGAAATTATCTCAAAGAGCTTTGTAATATTCTAGTGATTAAAATAATAATAATTGTCCCAAATAAGATCTGCCATCTATTTAGGATGTAAAGTGAATTCGTATGACAAGGGGTTAATGTTTTATAAATATTCAATGAATAATTATTTTAATCATCCTTTTATCATGGCATCTTTATCCAAAGTCTATTAAAAATTTAGAAGCAACTGTAATTATATATATTTTACTGCGAAGATAATTGAAAGAAAAAAAGATACATCCCCCGATTACATTTACAGTTCTGAATGTTGTATCTGAAGAACTTAAGTAATTTATTTAGCAAATTTAATGTATACTTGAATAAAGTCTTTCACGTAATTAAAAAGCAGCCGCACCACACACACAAATATATATTTATGTAGAGATTTAATTAGTGGCCATTACCATTCCACTGTTATACCGAACGTACCCAGATTTCAATTTAATTTTGTTGTATTGTAATAGATGGCACCGTGGGCTCCACTAATACCAAATGCTATGTCACATGACCATACGTTTTAGTAAAAAGCGAGCTGTTAGCTCACTGAAATGTACCTACCTGTGAAAAGTACGGTTTATGATGGATTCGCCAATCCCATAGGGATAAATGTTGCGATTGAGATGCTAGTTTTTAAAAGTTGAGCTGTAGCTTAACACTTTTTCCGGTTCATCACGAGGGAAAACGTTGCCATTGCTTTTGTACGTAATGTGATATTGGTCCCCCCCCCCCCTCTTTTTTTGTTAAAAACATTTTTTTTATTTAGTGAATGTGAATAATTAATCTTAAATTTCCTTTAATGAATGTCTATTTTTAAATCGCTATTTCTCATATTTATAATTCATATGTTTGCAGTTCACAAATTTGTTCACGTGATGCATTTCTTAAACAGATCATGTAAAATTTTTAAAAATGTATGAATTACATTGTGAATGAAAAGGTAATGTGATATTTATATTACAGTATATGACCTGTTTATATCCATATAACTTTTTATAAGTAGCATTTAAAACAAAAATAGCAACTACAATCTACTATTTATTTACTGAATTATATATGTTCCATAATTTATGAAAATAACAATGTAAAATATTAATATATGAATATTTCACAGAGCAATATTATGCAACAAACATTGACATTGCATAATATAAGATGTCTTAAATGTAGAATGTTTAACTACATAACTTTCGAAAATCAAATAATAAAAAAGCAAATTGCTCTGCATGTAACTGAACTGAAATATTAATTGCAATTTTTGTATGCCTGTTATATTATGCTATAATTTAGAGTGTAACATTGTAATGGAATTAATGCTATCAAAAGTAATGAATAAAGACAGATATTAAATGAATAAATCTATTATAATAAAAATGGAGCTCGAAATGCGTTGCTAAGCGCAAAACTCGAGAACGGCTCAACCGATTCGGCTAATTTTTTGATTAATAGTTTCGTTAAGACTTGAGGATGGTTCTTATGGAAAGAAAAAATGAAAAAACTGCGAGGAAAATAGTTAAAACGACACTTTTCTAACTTTCCCGCCAAAAATCTGCATTTCCTTCCCCCACGCCAACTGAGTGAGATAGCAGGAAGTAATAAATTATGATTTGTTTAGAAAGAAATGCGCGAAGTCAGTTGGTTTTCATTCATAGATAACGGGATGTTTAAAAAAGAAACAAAATAGATGCTTTTATTATTAGTCTGTATGAATATTTAATCTATGCCTGCTCAAAATAAAATTTCGGCACGGAAGAAAAAAAAAAGAATAACAAAGTGAAAATAGGGTTTGTAGAAACAAAATTAGTGAAGAAAAAAAGGATAGAAAAAAAAAAGAAAAGAAGGATGTGTGTGTATCAATATTATTTCCTCTGTGCGCGGCATTTTCCGAGCTTTTTTTAAACTTTCGCATCTCTTAAAAACCAATTGTCTTTATTGTTTAGTGTGTTTACATTTATGAAAATTTGAATCTCATTATTCTATGAAAATGTAGAATTTTAGACCTTTCCCTCCACCATTTAAGTAAAATATCAATTCCGGGACAATCATTGCTCGGATACAAAGAGAAAGATGAATAGCACAATGAACAGAACATCTGAAGAAAATAATACTAAATAATACTCTAAATGAATTATATGATTATCAAAATTTGTTTGGTTTAAAAATATTTTGATGAAAAACCTGTTATGAGACACAGCTAAATAAAATATTATATGAAAATTTTAGCGAGCATTAATACTGGCGAACCGACTGGTCGCCAAGGGCGGCTAGTTACATATAAAAGTGCTAAGCAAAATTGTATACTTTATGAAGAATAAGACAATAAGCAGTATAAAAAATATTTCAAGTGAAAAATATGGCTAACATAATAACAATCTGAGAATCAATATAGAGTGATGTAAGAAGGAATGATTTACCTATGTACTTTGAACACTATTATATCTTCTCACAAATCTTAATCTGTTACTTTTTATAATTAGAAAATGTTTAAGACTGATTTTTTTTCTTCAAAATCAGTAAATTATCTGTTTTGAAGATGTATCAATGGAAACATTCGTCAGGCAAAAAGTGTTTTTAAATAATTTCAAAATTCATTAATATCAAGAAATTTAGAGCCCTCTAAAATAAGCAATAGAAGTAATAAAAAAAGTGAAAAACAAGTAAAAGCCACCTGAAGAAAATAAATATTCTGGAATTTTTCGTTTGTACTAGACAACTAGCACATCCTTTTTCTCCAGCATTAGTTGTAATGAAATAATATACAATGGAAAGCTTATAAAAGATGAAAAGGGATTTATATCATTAATGGAATCTGTATTTAATATCCATTAATTAAGCAGAAGGACAACGTAAAAATATGTTTTAAGCTAATATGTTGACAAATCATTTGAAAAAATAAACCATTTATTTCCACCAACCCACCAGGAAAAACGCTGTGATACAACTCCACATTTAAAAGGCAACACTTACCCCTGGTGCTCCTCACACTCAAATGTACCTACCAGTGAAAAGTACGGTTTATGAGGGATTCGCCCATCCCATAGGGATAAATGTTGCGATTGAGACACTCGTATTCGCTCGAGAGAGAGGAGGGTAACGACGACTGTTTAATAATCTTATGCTACGGAGGCAGTTAGTTTTGTTATGTGCAGGCATTTTGTTTGACTTCGCCCTTTGGTGCCATCTAAGTATTTTAACTTCTAACATCAATGTAATTAACATTTCTTGTCATAATTGTTAACGTTCCCGTTAGTTTTGTTTCACTCTAAGCAAATTAACTATTTTTAAACGTTACTTCTTTTCTTAATCATTACCCTAGACACTGACTCAAATGGGATTCAATGGGCATTTTGTCCTACCCAATCTTACAAACTTGGGGGAAGGGTCCCTGGATTTTGAATATCAAATTTAATAATTTTTTTCTGGATTGAAATTTTAGACTTTATCTTAAAGTGTTAAAAATAGAAGTTAAGCTTTAAAAATAGAAGCTAAGAGTAAAATCATTTGTAATTCATTTAATTCATTTGTAGTTAACGTAAAGCTCATCTTACTGGGAAAGAAAGAAAAAATCTAATAATTGAAGTCATGGAGACAACAACCGGATCATCGAAGAAAAACGCATTGAAACAAGAAACGAATCACACCAGTCATTGAAGCTCCATCAATTGAAAACATCGCTGAAAACTCCAGCATCTACTCTCCTCGACAAATGAGTATACAGCGTCAACGGAAGGATTCCCTCCTGTGCAACGGAAGAATGTGGGTTCCCGTATCTCGAAAGCGTCGTCAGTGAAAAAAACCATATCTCAAAAGTATCATCAGGGCAAAAATTGTCAAAACATCGAAAATAGATGTGCACCGTCGTGTATAAAATATGAAAATAGTGCCGTCACGTACAACTACTGAGCAAGATTCGCGTTAGTACTTCTGAAATATTTTGATTACGTTCCAGAATTGAATTACCTGTCCTGAAAATAACGTATAGAAGCTACACAATTCTTATTTTTAACATATATAACAATCTATTATTCAATTTCTCTAAATCCATTGATAATTGTTGTTTATTAAAATTTCAGCTTCATGAATATTGTTACAAGCGGGCGAACGCTAACGCTCGCCAGAGATGAAAACTTTGGCGGCGCGTCACAATGCTCTCCGCGCCACCCGAGTTGACTTGGCGGGAGGAATATTCTGGCAACCCCGAGTCAAGTCTGGCTGCGTCGCGTTTCTTCTCGCGACGCGGGTTCGGCTATATAAGGAAAGGGTTGCCGTAAAAGGAGTCAGTGAGTGAATTCGTTGAGTGGATCGCTCTTTGAGAAGAGAAGCGTTTCGCTTACTTGTAGCTTTTCGCTTGTTATTAGTGAGCTGTGTTTGCGGTTGCTGTTAACGCTGTGTTATTGAGCTCACTGTGATTGACTGTTGCTGTGCTATACTATAGCTGTTTTGCAAACCGTGTTTATTGTGCGTAAGACTTGCATTTACGCTGTAAGTGACTGATTATTGCTGGATTGTGTTTTCTGAAGTTTTACTCTTTCAAGTCATAACCTGTAAATAGCTGTAAATAAATTTGTTTGTGCTGTCCTCATATAAAGTCCATTCAATCCGAACCCGCTACGCTAAAAACGTAACAATGTGTATGTGTTTTATATATAACCACCGTCTTTGGCGACGAGCCGGTTCGCCAGTATTAATGCCGACTAAAAAGTTCAATTAATTTTTTCATATAACTTGGTCTCATAATAGGTTTTTCAGTAAAATATTTTTAAGCTTCAAATTTCGATAGTCATATAATTCACTTATACTTTTGTGTAGGCCTTAAGCAGTCCTGATCTTTGAATTCCACATCTCTCTCTGATTTTCTATCAGCGTGTATAAAATTCAGTTTTAAATTAAAGTGAAAATGATGAAACCGCAATTAATATAAAGACCTTTTTACTCAATCCAAACGTCTATTTAAATAAAGTTGAACAGAGTAATCCGACATTGAAGTTTTATGTTCACTACAGAAATTGAAACATTATAATTTTTTTTATAATTTATAATATCTCAAGGAATTATTCAGTAAACATTTCACGGATTCAATGAAATATTCAGTTTTTAATTTTATTTTTAGATGTATGTAAATGCTTTCAACAGTAATATTTTTTTTGGTTTATAAATATACTTTTTAAAAATTTAATTCAACATTTTTTTAATTAAATGAATTTTAAATCTATAGAGATTCCTTTGATCTTATATATTCATATTCTGTAAAATATTCTTTATATCTCAACATCTAAATAAATAAATAAATGTTTCTATCTTCTGCGACAAAAATTAGGCCGATTTATTTAGTTCTGAATATTACAAGATTAGAAAAATTTACATTTTCATAATCTAGGCCACTGGTTCCCAAAGTTGACTAAACTCCGACCCACCTAAAAAAAACAAAAATTTGCGACTCAAATATTTACTACTTTAGAGAAAAGGAGGCATAAATACTGATAATGCTCAGTCGTAAGTTGCGAAACTACTTAAATTGTACTGTAATTCCAAAAACAGTCACTATAGAAAAAGTGTTACCAATGAGGACGGCTGTTCAAATAAGAAGTATATATATATATATATATATATATATATATATATATATATATATATATATATG
>JAOUZG010028879.1:302626-362334 GCA_026289955.1 Argiope argentata | reverse complement strand
TTTTTGTCATTACAGTTTTAGCATCAATTTCAATTTACTTTAGTTACTTTTAATCGCATTGAGTTTGATACTTCATTTGATTTATTTCGGTATCCAGTTTTAATGGTGACCATAGCCGAAAATCCGGCCTCACATAGGTATGAGCAATTGAAGGGGAGGAGGACTTTCATAGCTTCATCAAACAGGAAAGGATAGTTCCCACGTACCGAGAGCCAGAATTTCGTTAATTGCTTGCGATTGAAAGTATTTTTCAGTGATGTATCTTCTGATGAATCAATGAGCTCTTCACTTCTTTTTGCCGACTTATTAGTTGATAGTTTGTCCTAAAATGGGTTACAAATCCATTTTGACGTTTTGAACTTTTTCATCTCTTCTCCGAATAAGTGTCAAAGTTATTTTTTAACAATGATAAATGAGTGGAAATTGCAAGATCTTTGGGTGCTCTTGTCTTTCTACAATAAAGGTTTCAAAACAATCATATTTATCGTTATTACTATAACTCTTCCACAAAATAAGCTTTTTCATGAACACTCGAATTTTATCGTGAAGTGTAAAAATATTGGATCTGTTTGAACTTTGCAAATACAAGTTGAGTTCATGTAACTTGAAAAAAATATCCACCAAATAGGAACGAATTCTTTGCCCAGTAGATGTTTAATATATTCTGTTTTTCCTTCTAAGTAAATAGTAACTTCATTCCGTCGTTCCACTAAATCGTATCAGTACTTTCCTCCTGGATAACCAACGTACCTCTGTATGGAGAAGATGAGAGGCATGAAGACTACACATTTCTTCATACAGCTTTTGAAACAAGCGTGCTTTTAAGGGCCTTGTTTTAATATAATTTACAAATTTTACAGCTGTATTTAGAACAGTTTTTAAATCACCTGGTAAAGCCTTTGAAACCAGTGCTTCTCTGTGAAGACTACAATGATTCCATAAAGCACTGGGACTTTCTTTAAGAACTCTTGTAACCACACTGCTATTTTTCCCGCACATAGCCCGTGTACCATCAGTACATATACCGACACAGTTCTTCATTCTAAACTTTTTCCTTTTTATAAGAGAATCAATTGAATTGAAAATTTGTTCGCCCGTTCCACGAATAATTGGCTTGCAGATCAAAATATTTTCATGCACGTCGTCTTTCCATATATAACGCACAAAAACAAGTAGTTAAGACAGTCCCTGAACATCCATAGACTTTTGGTGCGTGGTTTAACATGCGCCACCAAATTTACTCTAAATTAAATTATTAATACATTTCCAAATTAAAAAGAATGCCAGCCGTATAAATAACAGAAATAAAATTTAATTAATTGTTAAATATAAATGATGATACAAGTATATCCATCGATCCGCGCGAGACAGAGGTTTCGAGTAGGCCGGTGAAATCATGAAGTGAGTCATTCGTATTCGTTGAACGAAGTTCATCTTCGCTGGTATGATTTATGATTATTGCCAGTTGGCGAAACATACAGTCATTTCTCGCCTGTTTGGCCGCCGCACACTCCCTCCGCAGTGTCAATGAAAATGAACGTAACGCCTTGGAGGCCGTACAAGTCGTCCTGTCCGAGTTCTCTGGATTTCTGGAGAAGATTTGGAGTCAGCAGCTGTTAGCGATGGATTCTGAAACTCTGGGGTGATCGGAATGAAGGCTAATTTTAGTCAGTCAATGGATATTGTGAGCCTTTCTGGTTTGATCAGCAAGTCGAAGGTTTTTTCCCTCCTCCGAAGAACTTTGATGGTTCCATCGTAGGGAGCTTGCAGGGGCTTCCGGACTGCATTGTGACGGATGAAAACGTGGGTGCATGTACTGAGTTGAGGATGCACAAAAATAGCTTTCTTTGCATGGCTGGAAGTCGGAACTGGCCGTATTGTTTCAAAATGGGCCTTTAGGTCCTCTACAAATTGTTTCGGCGATGAGTCTGCAGGCGATGGGTCGAAAAACTCTCCAGGCAGTCGTAGGTATTTTCCGTAAACCAGCTAAGCAGATGTGGAACCGAGACCCTCCTTGAACGCTGACCGGAATCTCAGGAGCAACGTGGGTAGTGCCGATGACCACTAATCTGTGTCATAAGCTTTCAGGGCTGCTTTGAAGGGACGATGGAATTCTTGTACCAGACAATTTGCTTGTGGATGGTACGGAGAAGTCCTGATTCTTTTGATGCCCAAGAACCCCTTGGTCCGTTGTGATGACAGTCGGACATCCGAATCGTGCTATCCATTCAGTAAAAAGCTTCCTTGCTACAGTGTCCGATGTCATATCTGGTATAGGCACTGCTTCCGGCCACCTCGTAAACCTGTCTACGATGGTTAAACAATAATAGTTTCCTTGGGACGGAGGTAGTGGACCTATAAAATCGATATGTATGTGATCGAACCTCTGTGACTGGTCTGAAAATTTCCCTAATGGAGATTTAATACGTCTGTGAACTTTAGATTTTTGGCAAGGCATACATTGTCTAGCCCAATTATTGCACTCTTTACGAATGGAAGACCAAATAAATCTGGAGCAAATTAATTTTGATGTGCCCCGAATACCCGGATGAGCTAGATTATGGAGAGTCGAAAAAACCTTCTGCCGAAATGGCTGCTGAATAAACGGTCTAGCTGTGCCAATAGATACCTCGCAATGAATTGGAGTCTCACATTCAGGAAAAGTGATTTTCTTAAATTGCAACGCTTTGGAGTTATCCATTAAAGTTTTTAGTTCCAGGTCATTTTCTTGGGCTAGAGCGATTTCTGTATAGTCAATGGGACTAGGAAAAGATATTGCCGCTATTCTCGATAGAGCATCTGCGACAATATTTTTTGAACCCTTTATATGCAAAATATCTGTGGGGAATTGTGAGATAAAATCCAACTGACGAGATTGTCTGGTAGAGTATTTATCCATGCGCTGACGAAAAGCGTATGTTAACGGTTTGTGATCGGTATACACAGAAAAAGTTCGTGCTTCGAGCATATGCCTGAAATGTTTTATTGCTGCGTATATCGCCAATAACTCCCTGTCGTACGCGCTATAGTTTTTCTCTGTTTGCGACAGTTTTCGCGAATAAAAGGCAAGAGGTTGTAGATCGTCGTCTACAATTTGTGAGAGCGAACCACCTATAGCAAAATCCGATGCGTCGACTTGTAAAATCAACTGAGCATCTGGTTTAGGGTGAGACATTAGGGCTGCGTTAGCGATTAATTTTTTACAGCTTTCAAATTCTCTCTCTGCGTCAGTCGACCAGTCGAGTTTCGATTTGTCATTTTTCTTCGCGCCTCTCAAATAAGAAGTTAAAAATACCTGATGTTGCGCGATGTTTGGCAAAAAGTGACGAAAGAAATTCAAGAATCCTAAAAATCTCTGAAGATCTTTAATGGTTTCTGGCCGTGGATATTTAAGGATAGGTTCGACTTTATCGGGAAGGGGTTTAGTTCCTTGGCTACTTATTAAGTGTCCTAAGAATGGAATTTCCGAAACACTGAATATGCATTTCGAAACGTTTATGGTTAGTCCATATGCTTTTAATCTCTCCAGTACGATTCGTAAATGAGCTTTATGCTCCTCTTGATTGGATCTAAATATTAAAATATCATCCAAATAAACTTAGCAAAATGCAATATCACCCAGGATTTCATTCATGAATCTCTGAAAGGTATGTGCCACCCCTCATAGTCCAAAATTTAAAAATGGGAACTCAAACAGTCCAAATGGTGTACAAACGGCGGTTTTTTGTACATGATCCGGATGCACTGGTATATGAAAATAAGCGCGGACTATATCAAGTTTCGAAAAAATGTTTTTTCCATGAAGCGCATTGGAAAAATCTTGGATATGGGGTATGGGGTAACGGTCCGGTACCGTACAGGCATTCAATCTCCTGTAGTCACCCACAGGACGAATGCTGCCTGAGCTTTTGGACACGACATGAAGGGGAGAAGACCAAGGTGATTTAGATGGCCTACATATGCCTTGGTTCATCATAAATTCGAATTCTTTTTTTACTGTTTCATAGAGTTTTGGATTTAATCTCCTCGGTTTACTATGAATCGGCGGACCGGTGGTTTCAATAAAATGGACCGTATTATGTTTAACGGGTTTCACCCCAAATGTTAATTTTGTTAATTCTGGGAATTCTGCCAAAATTTTATGATATGCTGATTCACCAGAAATAAGTTTCAGAGAAACATAATCTGTTGATTTTGAAATTATTCCTGGTTGAGTAAATTTAGTAATATTATCGATAAGTTTGCGCCGTTTGAGGTCTATTAATAGGTCAAAGGTTTGTAAAAAATCCGCTCCTATTATGGGAACAGGCACATTAGCAATTAAAAATTTCCATGGGAAATTTCGTCCAAGCCCTAAGTCCACATTTAATAATTTTGATCCATAAGTGTAAATTTTGGAGTTGTTAGCTGCAAAAAGTTGCAGAGAATCAGGTTTTAGATTTTTTGGGGGGTTTTATTCAGCGGTATGCACGAAACATCAAAACCGGAATCTATCAAAAATTTGAAATGGGACCTCTTATCAAAAACATGCAAACGATACGATTGCGCGGCTGCCGTCGATATGGGGCGCTCGACAGCCGCTATTGAGAGTTTTCGTGATCCACATTAGTTGGGTAATAACACGGCGATCTGCACTTCAGCGCCTTTTCTCCGAAGCGCGAATGATAATAGCAATATTTTCTCCCACGATCACCGGAGCGCTTGCGGGAAAAACTGCGCTGTCTATTTTTTCGCGGGAATGGCCCTCTGCTGGTGTCGCGGGAAAGCCATTGTACCTGTTTGCTTAAAGTGGCGATTTCGTTTCGGAGCGCAGTAAACTCATCCAGACTGGAAGCTTTCCGCATGGCAGTATTTTCCATGCCTCGGCTGACGGCAAAGACGCTGCTATCTGTTGCGGAGATACGGACCTCGGCTATCTTGTCAGCCATGTTGGCCAAATTGTCCAGGGATTCAGAACTTATTGACAAAATTGCTTGCATCTCTGACGGTAGTCTTTGCAGCCATAAGGTTTTTAGGAAATCGTCTTTTATACTTGTGCCTCCACCGAGTTAGCGCATCTTTCGGAGTAACTGTTGTATTATCACAAAGTAATACGCTATTGCGCTACCAGCGCATCTATGAACTGTGCTTACTGATAATAGCTTTAAGAAAAACGAAAGACCTTTAAAAAGTTAGCTGAAAGTTTAAGAAAAAATAAGCAGGCATTTAATTGCATCCATTACGTTTATTCTTCAGAACACACACACTAAAAAACAAATCTATATACATTACACGTTCAAAAACAAAACAATAATTAGGTTACAGTTAACAAGATCAATATCAAATAAAAGACTGGTAGACACGACATCCTCCCACCTTAAGTTGTTGGAAAACAACTTAACCTACAAAAAACACTTAAAAATTTTTTCCAAAAAACTACACTAATGCATTTTTTTTACAATTATTGCATGCAAATTACTACATAAATTTCTTAAGGCTAAAATATAACTAAAATATAAATTTTCAAAGTTCATATAGGAAAAGAAAAATTTACAGGTTCAATTTTATAGGTGGTTTTACAGTTCTCCCACCTTTTGTTTTTAAAATAGATGCAGTGTCAATGTTAGAAGTTTCTTTCGGAACTTCATTCTTAAGATCATCAAGTTTTGTTCCCCTTTGATTGTCTCTGAACCAGGTTGAGGAAACCTCAAGTGGAAAAATTCTCTGCACTGGACGTAAAATTTCTCCCTTAGAGGTTCGTAAGCGAACTAGTCTAGTAACACCATCTCTTCCCGGTAACAAATCCATGACACATCCTAAAAGCCAGTCAGTACACTTGGTAGTGTCACTTCCGACAAGCACCACTTCTCTGAGCTGAATTTCCCGTCCTTTTCTCTGATGTTCGTTTCTTTGAATTAAATATCCTAAATATTCGGATCTAAATCTTTTACTGATATCGGTGATTAATTGTTGGCGATATTTTATTCTTTTGTTCATATTAACTTCATTTACTTGATCGAAATCAGGAACACCAACTTGACGGAAATCCTGCAAAAATGAGTTAGGGGACAAAGGAATAAGTTCAGAGTCATTTTCCGACACACAACTAAGTGGTCTGGAGTTTATAACAGATTCTGCATCACATAAGACCGTAACCATTTCTTCGTAAGATAATAAAGCTTTTCCTAGAACCCTTCTCAGAATTTGCTTCATAACACCAACTAATCTTTCCCAGAAACTTCCCCACCAGGAGGCGGTAGGGGGATTAAAAGCCATTCTATTCTTCTGGTTCTGCTAAACTGTGCTATTTCATTCCAATCCACTAATTTCAAATTATTAAAAGCGTCAATAAAATTACTCCCATTGTCACAATACACAATGGAGGGTCTTCCTCTTCTAGCGATGAATCTACAAAAACTTTGTAGAAAAACTTCAGTAGTTAAAGCTGTAAGAAGCTCAAAATGCACAACTCTAAACACAGCACATGTATAGATGCAAATCCAAGCTTTACTCCCACCCTTTAAATGCACCGGTCCAGCTAAATCAAAACCGATGATCTCAAACACTGAAGCAACCTTGACTCTATTTTCAGGAAGTGAAGACGAGGGAGTAGTCATATTTCTTTTTGCGTGCCTTAAGCAAACGACGCATTTCGAAAACTGAACGGAGAGTTTTCCTTGCATTCAAAATCCAATAATGTTCCCTTAAAATGTTCAATAGCATCTGAACTCCTGCATGCGAATTCTTTTTGTGTTCAGTAATTATCAATCTCTCGATAACTTGGTGATGAGGTGGTAAAATGATAGGAGTTTTGAAATCACCTGAATCCTTTCGAAACGTTAATTTTGTCTTCACTCTAAGGACGCCTTTCTCATCTACGCATGTTGACAAAGAATTCAATTTCTTTCTGTTGACTTCATTAACAAAGTATTGGTCTTGTATTATTTTGACAATCTGTAATTCTGCTTCTCTTATTTCATGATATGATAATTCCCCAAGTGATTCGAGCAGTGGAATTCCTGAATTATGTCTTCCAATTATGTTCTTGTCGTCCCCAATACTCTGATTCTGATTTAGAGAACACATGAACTGAGAGGTTTGGGGAGTTGAGTTTGTTTTACGCCTTTCTTCCATTACAGTTGTTTCGTCAAAAACAGGATTGGAGACAGGCCAATTTTCTTCGGTTTCTTTAAGCCATGCCGGTCCCTCCCACCATTTACTCTCCAAGAGTTTGTTAGCAGAACATCCTCTCGAGGGTAGCTCAACAGGATTTTGTTCTCCAGGAAGATGTTTCCATAGTGTTGGATCAGTTATTTTCCTTATTTCCTGAACTCGGTTATTTACAAAAACTGACCAAATTACTTCACGTTTAATCCAACTCAATACAGTAGTAGAATCAGTCCAGAAGTTTTGTTTGACTCTATCCCACTGGAGACCACTAATCACAGATCTGCAGAGTCGTGCTCCCACCGTTGCAGCAAGTAACTCAAGACGAGGAATAGTTAGTTTTTTCACAGGGGCAACTCTGGTTTTGACAGCCAAAAGATTTACATAAACAGCACCAGCATACTCAATTCGAACGAAAACTGCCGCGGCATAGGAAAATTGACTGGCGTCACAAAAGGTATGCACACTAATATCTTGTTGGTTACTTGTAAAAGGCGAAAAACAGCGATTAATCGATAAATTGTTCAAGGAGCCTAACTCCTCAAACCGTTGTAAAAATTCCAACTTCATATGATCTTTAACTTCTACATCCCATGGCATATTGTCTGTCCACGCTTTTTGCAGGATTAGTTTTGGTTTTAAAAGAACAGGACATAAAAACCCTATTAGATCAAATATTCTCTTTGTAATAGAGAGAATTGCTCGTTTTGATACAGTACCAAGTGTATATGTTTCCAACCAGTTCAAATTAACTTTCAGCGTGTCTTCTTTACAATCCCAAATCAATCCTAATACTGAGGTAACTTGATGAATCGCATTATCTCCAGTATACTTCCATTCTCTTAGATTAAATTTTCCTTCAGCTAAGATATTATGAGCCTCTTCAATAAAAGGTAATATCTCAGATTTGGCATTTAAACTTGTGATTAAATCGTCAACGTAAAAGCTTCGCAGAAGCATTTCAATAACTATTTTGTTGTACTTTGCATTTTTCAGATATTTTTTCAAGTTATGTTCTATCACAGCTCCTAAAAGAAAAGGACTACTCTTTACTCCAAACACCACTCGAGAGTGTCGCATAATTTTTCGATTAATATTTTCTTTTCCTTGCCACCAAAAAAATTTAAGTTTTCTAGTTGTAGTTTCCAGTCGTTTTATCTTCTGGCCTCACACTTATTTGCAAGAAAGCTTTCTCTATGTCAGCAATGATGCCCTATTTATGCTCTCTGAATCTAAGAAGAATATTAGGTATCAGTTCTAATAAATTCGGTCCTGATTCTAAACACTGGTTCAATGATGGGGATCCAACTTGTCTGGCAGAGGCATCAAAAACTGGACGTACTTTTGTTGTTCCCTGCTGTTTTACAACAGCTCTGTGAGGCAAAAAATGTTCAAAGTGGCCAGATAAGGACTCAACTGGGTCATTTTCAATAATACCTAATGATTCCCACTCTGTGAATACGTTATCATATGAGGTAAACAAGCCTTCAAGATTCAGTTTTCTAGTTGTAGTTTCCAGTCGTTTTATAGCTATCTCTTTATTGTCAGGTAGAGGGAGATGATCTTCTTTCCATGGGAGAGAAACTTCGTACCTTCCATCTTCATTTATTCTAACAGATTCCTCAAAATTCATCTTGATCCGATTTTCCGTTTCCGTTTTAGATTTTATCTCAGCAGGATCACTAATCCCTAGGACTTCTAGACTGAAAAGATCCGAAATGCTTGCTTCTTTTACAAGCATCGAAATAACCATCATAGCAGCATCTTCTTTTTCAGAGGGCAAGTTCGTTTTCCCCATTAGTGTCCATCCCAGATAGGATTCTAAAGCTACCAATCCATTAGATAGAACTTTTCTTTTTCCAGTAAAAAGCCTTCTCGCAACATCTGCTCCAATGAGAACATCAATGGGCTCTGAATCATCTTCTATATCAAATATTTGTATGTTCATCGACTTTAATTCCTCCGACTTTAATTCCATGTATGGATCGAAACAGAGGGGACGTCCTCACAAATAATGTCCTGATCAATAACATCCAAGTTACAAAAATTTTCATCTAAACTTCCTAGTTCAATTTTATATACATTATGGACCTCCTCGCTAATTTTTCTTCCTCCACGAAGTGCTTGAGACAAAAGTTGCTGTCGTGAGGGCCTTAGACCAAGAATAGAAACTGTCTCTTTTCTAATATATGATTTTTGAGAACCCGAATCAAACATTGCTCTTACATTTAAATTGCAATTTTCTCCTATTATTTTAACCTTTAAAGTCTGCAACAAAACTTGTGGACTGCAGGACATACTGGCCAAATTTACTGACCTAAAATTCTGGTGTTTATTCTCCTTTTCTAAATTACGGGATGGAGCTTTATTCGTATTTTGATTTTGATTTACCTCGTTACACATTATTGCATAATGCATCTTATTACAAATGATACATTTTATAGAGCATTTGCACCTTCCAGACTTGTGTCCTACTTTTAAACATTTAAAACAACAGCCCTTGCCCTTTAAAATTTTGATTTTATCAATGTGAGACATTTTTTGAGCTCTAAAGCAATTTGTAGCGTCATGTTTACCATTACAGAAAATGCATAATTTCTCTGAATCAGCAGTAGTACTTAGTAAATTAGCTGCAGTACATATTTTATTTAATTTATTTTCGCTTTTATGTAAAAATTCATCCTTCAAAACCACTCATAGCCAAGTTAATTCTTTCTTCGGTTTCTACTTCCGTTTTAAAAAATGTTAATAAATTATCAAGTCTACCTTTTGAATCTATACCAAAATCCAAATTTGAGTTTCTCTGCCAAGCTCTAAAAAAATCTTCAGGCAAACAAGATTCAACTAAAGGATAGAGTAAAGCTGCACTTCGGTCAGTAGTAACAACTAGCGTTTCAAGTGCACGAATCTGTCTCTAGACTATCATATAATGCACATAAATTATTTGATGAAAAATTTGACTTACTATTTTTCAAAACCAACTTCAACAATTCCCTAACATATACCTCTACTTGTAAATCGTTGCTACCAAATCTTGTTTTTAAACAATCAATTGCTTTAGGATAATTATCGCCAGTTGGCGGAAAGCTTTCAATCACTTCTCTCGCCCGAGAGCCTTCAACGGTAGCTTGTAATAAATATTGAAACTTATCAGAATTTTTAATACCGGAATCAACATGAATTTTTTCGAATTGGCTCCAAAAATAAAGCCACTCTTTAACGTCACCGTCGAACTTTCTTAATTCCAATCTAGGTAATTTGAACCTTTTTTCAATAATATCTTCATGAGAATCTATTACAGAGTTACCTTGGGAATAATTCATGATGGTACCTCCATTTTGCTGATGATTTAAAATCCTTCTAGCTCTTGTTTCAATCCTTATAGCTCTGTCACGAAAATCTTCAACCACTTCAAATTCTGTATCAAATTCAATCTCCGAAAGAAGTTCAAGGATGCTCCAGTGAGTAATTTCTAGCCTTTCTGCCTTCGATTTAAAAACATTCAGTTCCGATTCCAGTTCAACAACATCAACTCTTTCCAATGTCATCAGCTCCGTTAATTTATTTTGTGCTTTCGTAAAAGCAGCTCTGTCTGCCTTCCGTGATTTCTTCAAAGCTTCAAGATTTGCCATGTCAGCAACTATTGTAAACACAGTCCTGTCACGGACGCCAAAAAATGTTGTATTATCACAAAGTAATACGCTATTGAGCTACCAGCGCATCCATGAACTGTGCCTACTGATAATAGCTTTAAGAAACTCGAAAGACCTTTAAAAAGTTAGCTGAAAGTTTAAGAAAAAATAAGCAGGCATTTAATTGCATCCATTACGTTCATTCTTCAGAACACACACTCTAAAAAACAAATCTATATACATTGCACGTTCAAAAACAAAACAGTAATTAGGTTACAGTTAACAACAATCATTATGTACAGTTAACAAAATCAATATCAAATAAAAGACTGGTAGACACGACAGTAACTGCGATGGTTTATCGGTACCTAAATGCAATTCAGAAAGCAGTCAACGAATTTGTTCATTCTCCGAAGCAGAAAATTCGGCTATAAGTCGAGCCTTCAACGCATCATATTTCTCGGTGTCGGGGGGTGCGAGTAAAATATCGGCTAGTTGATAAAGTTTCCGGATCGATAGACGCAATCAAATGATTGTATTTCGTAAGGTCGTTAGATATTTTAGCTAAAGCGAAATTGCTCTCTACTTGGAGGAACCATAATTTTATATTGTTCCTCCACAGCGGCGGTATTTTTACCGAAAGGTGGGACACCAGCGACTCTATTGGAGCGCCAGCATTAGCAGTTCCGTTTTCTGTATTAGGCATTTTTGGTTACTCGATATGGGAAAACTGATAATTTCTACAATAATTATGTATATTAAGAGTTAGGAATGTTTAAAAATGCATATTTTAAAAAGAATTAATCTTAATAAACATAGTAGCAAAACGAAAGTAATAAGAAACTAAATACTTCGAATACGGAAAGTAACACAAAAATGATATTGAATAAAAATAAGATTTCTTCGCCGAAATAGCGGGGAAATAAAATGCTGACCAATCACAGAGAAATGAAAAAAAAAAAAAAACAATTCGAACACATACATGGTCCTTTAGGCGCTACCTCTCGGTACATTAATCCAAAATAATCCATAATGGGGAAAATGTACGAAAAAATAACTTAAGAGCTCAATCACTTAAATTTGATTTGAACATATTTTAGAAATTTTAAGGCTGGACTTCGCAAATTTTAGAAGAGTAAAAACGATATTAACGGGTCACCAGTTTGGTGCGTGGTTTGACATGCGCCACCAAATTTACTCTAAATTAAATTATTAATACATTTCCAAATTAAAAAGAATGCCAGCCGTATAAATAACAGAAATAAAATTTAATTAATCGTTAAATATAAATGATGTTACAAGTATATCCATCGATTCGCGCGAGACAGAGGTTTCGAGTAGACCGGTGAAATCATGAAGTGAGTCATTCGTATTCGTTGAACGAAGTTCATCTTCGCTGGTATGATTTATGATTATTGCCAGTTGGCGAAACAAACAGTCATTTCTCGTCTGTTTGGCCGCCGCAGACTCATCTAGCTGTACAGTATAGTATTCACTACAAACGACTCATCGCATTAATTCATGACTACTCAGTCAATTCGTCGTGCAATAGTGTTATTGGATAATGGTATGGGCTTGATTTCCTTCACTTCTTTTCCGCCAAACATGGCTCTAACAGCATCTTTCATCGATGGTAAGACTAAGTCTTCGCCATTGGTATGAAGTTTTCCCCTTCTGGCAGTCCTCAAGCCAATGAGGCACGAGGCATATACAGCATTTTCTTTAATATTAGTGTATGATATCCCACAGAGCTATTTTATTTAAACATCATCCGCCTTCATTTTGTTTTGTCAACATCCGATGATAAATGTAATTCAAAGCAAGAGTTGTAAAAGGTTAGACCATTTCCCAAAGGACGCTACTTATAATTAGTATAACATTCCAGAACAACGCCATTTATCGAGCTTTTGAAAAACTGTCCCAATTAATATTGAAGCAGAGGCTCTACTAACATCCGTAAAAGAAAGACGTCTGTCTCCACTCGTCAAGTGGTTCCCGCTCGCAAAGTACGCGGCTACGCGGTAATATGTTTTCAGTCATAATGTTTTGTTACTTCTACCGTCCTCCTAGAGGAAATAATCTTTCAATTTATTTAACATCTCCATGTTTTAATTATTTTTAATATTTCCCTGTAAATACTCCCCCTGTAAATATTCCCCTTTAAGTAAATTCTTTCATTTTATCTAAGTATATTCATCTTTCGTTCGCATCATTTTAATCTTGGTTTAAACACTAACCCGTAAATATTTTTTAAAAAACCTAGACATCACGCCACTAAAATCTCGCTATCTGAAGAGTTTAATTTTTAAAGATTTTGTTAGACTCCCACATTAATGAAATGTGAAAAATTATTTCATAAAGATTTCATATCATAAAAATTTCTTTGAAAAAAGTCTACCGGCTTGTTTTTAAAATGAGAATGCTTAGTTTCGCTTGCCGTCTCCCAGACAGTCGTCAGCATAGAGATATTATTAAAAAAGGGGGGAAACTATACGGTTGCTTGTAATTGAAAGCATCTGGTCGGTAAAAAGATAAAGAAAAATCGCCGATGCGTGCTGCTGAACAAGGCTCTAGTCCGTCCAACATTTCAGGGCCCAATCAATATTTGCTCGCGACCCATAGTTTGGGAACTTAGGATCTAGGCCATTTACTCTTGAGAAACCTTTATTGGCTTCTTTGAGATAGTCAAGAAAATGATCTAAAATCGCAAGTTTTTATCGAATAGTCATATTGAAATTTTATAAATCGATCAGCTTGAATGATTGATTTAGTTGATTGGGGTGCCACTTTTTTATATAAGGTCTTAGTGTCTGAAGAATATTTTCTTAAATATGATTCACAGAGCATATGATTTATGTAAAAATTTAAAAGTCGTAATTCATGAGCACTTTTTACCTCTATTTACAAAGAATATAACTATATATTTCATTTAGACCATTTGTTAAGATATGTATATCTATTACAAAAAGTTTACAAATTAGCTGTTGTGCTCCAATTATAAAAAATTTCTTGTAGTTAATAAACCCCATTTACCTGAAATAAAACTGTTTAATTGAATTAGTAATATATGTAGTGTAAAATCTTGTGATATTCGTAACCCTTGTTTCTATTTAATCCTGCAAAAGCCAAGAGCCGCCTTTCTGGAGCATAAGACAGTGGACACACCTTCATTCCTTCCTATTGTAAAATATTATAGAAAACGTTTCCTTGCATCTACTTTTCAAAAATATCTGGTTTCATATTTGTTTCATTTCATGCAGACATGTACTGAAAATGACATTTTTATTTGTTTAATTTGGAATGATAGTTGATTTATTTTTGTCATTTGAGAACATATTGTTTTGGTTAGGAGGTTTTGATGTATCCGAAATATACGGACAAAAAAAATTTTTCACCTGTTTTTACCAGTATTGTGCTATAAATTATTACATATGTTTTTTTGAAAGCAGATGTGTTTTCAAAAAACTGACCTGCTTTTACCAGTATTGCATTATTAATTATTACGTATGATTCTTTGAAAGCAAATGCGTTTTTATTTCGGCATGATTCATTAAAATGAGGAGATTCATTATATTCACGAATGGGAATTCTTTGATTTTCACAATGTATCATCTTCATATAAGTAAATGTAGCAATTAAAAATCATGTCTTATAGTTTTAAAAAGTTAAAAGAAGACGAAGGTAAAAATGTTTTACTTCAATAGAATTAATTAAGAATTTAATATACTTTCTATCAACTTATTATCAATTGCTTTTCGTTCGTCGTTTCTATGAAATGACGTCATCTTCTAGTTTGTTCACGATTTCTTACTTTTAAATAATTAATCTGGCCCTCAGAAGATTATCGTTTGGTGCTTTTTTAAATTCTTTTTTAGTTTTAACTATCGTTCTTTTGTAAAATATTTTTTTTTTTTATTGAATTAGTAATTTTGGTATTGCTAACGATCATAAAATGTTTTCTCTTGCATTTATTGATTGAAAAAATATTACATTTTCTATGTATTTCATTTCATATAATCACTTGCTCAAAATTACATTTTTTCGGTTTTATTTGCAGTAGTAATTAACTTTTTTTTAAAATCAGAAATTCTGAAAATATGATGGCAACAAGTTATTAAAGGCTAATTTTTTGTTATTCTTTTGAAGATAAAATTTTATTTTTATTTTATATACGAAATAAATTGTTAAAAAATAGGATTAAATTAAATTTTAAAAAATTTATTAAAAATAGGTTTGTAGTTTTTAGGTAAAAATATTAGTATCATTGAAAAGATAATTTTTTTTATCTTTAACTTGATGCAAAAATTAGTTTTGTGAAAAATCAAAAAGTTATAGTTTCAAAAGTTATAGTGAAAAATAACGTCAAAATTTCACTTAATTTTTAATTAATTAAAATTTTAATTGAGAATTCAAAAAGGGCTCCAAGGTGCACATTTCCAGCTCCCAAGGTATACACGTGTCAAATTTGGTAGCTGTAGGTCGAACAGTCTGGCCTGTAGAGCGCCAACACACACACGCCTTGAGCTTAATTATAAGTATAGATATAGATGGTAGCTTTTACTTTCGGTTTTGTTTTTGAAGAGCCTATTCTATAATAAAAAAAATCCTGGAAAATTAATTTTAAGTAAAATATTTAATTGAAAGTTATCATTTTTATTTTATTGAAAAAAAATATTATTTCTCTTTAGAGTTCTGAATTTAACTTGTTTCTTGAAAATTTATATCCACTATTCTGTCTTTCTGTTGCGTGATATTAAGAAGATAAAAAATCCTCGAGACAACAACTAGACAATGGCCTTGAGTGGCGCACCGAAGGATTGCTCGAACTCATCACGTTAACAGTTCCAATTTGTATTAATTGTATTAAATGTTTTTCTTATTATTCGTGTATATTATCCTATGATAAATTTTTTGTTCAGGTATTTATATATTCCGGTATACATTAGAAACGAAAGTATATATATGTAGGGTGTTGAAAGGAACTTTTAACTGATATTCAAATAGTTTTTCCGAGATGCATAAATAAATATTAACGAAGATTTTTTTAAATATTTTGTTTTCAATCTCAAATGAAATATCCGATATTCTTACTATTTGAAAAATGACTGCTGAAAGTTATTCATGGTTTTCTAATCAAGCATTTTATCTTCTATTCATTCCAACAGCATTGGTTGATGTATATGGCATCAGAGCTTACATCAAATAAATCTAAAGGCAATCGTGCCATTCTATTATGTTGCTTTAATTATTTAAAATCTAGAATCTATTTCTAGCTTTCAAAAATCAGAGATATTATTAAAAAAACCCGAAAGCACTTATTGATAAACACGAGTGACCAACACGAACACAAAGAAACATCGCTCTACGTTACATCTCTAAGTAACCATTGTAGCATCTGGAAACCCCAGTGTGAGTGAGCAATCTTTTTTACGAGATATTCATCTGGCAACAGATGGAAAGAGACGAACGAAGTGAGCAGTTAATAAAACCCAACAACTAATACAACAGTGATCGAAATGTGTCGATTTTTTGCTGTGTCGATGTTAATGTCAAGAATAAAAAAATTATTAAAAGACGAATAATGGTCAACCAACCAAGTAATACGCACGTAAAGTATTCCAAGAATAATGAAAAAAAAAAGGCATATATGTAGCTCTATTATAAATGTTGCAATGAGACAACAAATCCAGATCCACTGATAAAGATACAGAGCATCGTCGATAGATTGCATAATTCATTTTCACGAGCATTTTATCCGAATAAGCATTTATGCATCGACGAAAGCTTGCTTCTTTTTAAAGGACGATGTCACTTCAAGCAATATATACTTTCAAAACGAAGTAGATTTGTAATCAAGTCGTATGTTATCTGAAACTGTTATAAGGGGTATATCGAAGATTTTATAGTCTATTGTGGAGCAAGCACGGACATGAATAACAATCATTTAGCAGAGATCGGCAAATCCAGAAATATTGTCATGACGCTGATGGAACCGTATCTAAAGAAAGGTCATGCTTTGATCACTGATACTGGTACTCAAATCCGACATTAATTTCGCTCCTATATCTTAATAAGACAAATGCGTTTGGGGCAGCGAGGAAAACCAGAAGTGGAATGCCTAATATGTCTTCTAATTGTTCGAATGTCTAATATGTCCCGAAATTGTGTTTCAATTTATGGATAAATTGTTAGCACTAAAATGGATGGACAAAAGAGAAGTGTCAATGTAATCAAGCTACCATTCTGCCGAGTACACTGAAACAAAAAAAAAAAGATTATTATTAAAACAGGAACCCCAATATTAAAACCAACTTTCATAATAGACTATAATCACGATATGGGAGCAGTGGCAAAACAGGTATGATTTTAAATTCAATAAATACTATTCGAGAAACTTTCATTTTTTTTTCACATGCTGGATCTTTCCATTTATAATACTTACATATTGTATAAAATTACCTCCAAAAAGAACATATTTGCAAATTTTCATTTCTGTCTAATTCGAGAAATTCTTCTAAAATATCCAAATGACAATTTATGCAGCAGTAAGTCTGAAGGTCAAACTGGATCCAAAGATATTCTTTTACATTTGACATTTTCTATCAAAATATGCTAATTCAACAGGAATCCGACAAAACGGTGGGTTGAAATGTGTAGTTTGCAGCAAACACAAGAAGCGAACCGAAACACGATATTGGATTATGTATTGAGCCCTGCTTTAAATTATATCATATACAGAAATATTATTAAAGATTGTTTATATTATTTAAGATTATTAAAAATTACTAAAATTATTATTGTTGTTATTATCATCATTATTACTATTATTGTTTGGCTGCCGTGTCGGCCAGTCGCCTCAAGGAAAAGACCAGCAAAATCGGTTCCACACACTGTCTTACGAGCGTCTAGCGTACCGTGTTGTCCGCACAGACAATCTACTATCGCGCCGGCTGCTGAGAGAGTAATTCACTTTTAGGCACTCCGCAGCAAAAGGGTAAAAAGCTGCTGAACGAATTTGAATCAGATGTCTAAGAATCTGTGGATAGAATATTCGAGATTCATAGTATTCAGTTCGTATTCGGCCATCCAAAAATTGTCGGCATACTGCGACATCTTATTCACTTCCCTGGGTATATTGTCAAAAGTAGAGCAAATCAAAAGCTTGTTGAACGGCATTTCAATCAAATGTCTGAAAATCTGACTTAAAGTTTTCGGCATTCATCACAATGAGTTCATAGTTGACCTACCAAAAATTGTCCACAAAATAATCCTATCACCTTATCGATATCTTATTCATTTATAACCTTGACGGTTATATTGCCAAAAGTAGTGCAAATGATAAGTTGAGTGAACGACATTTGAAACAGATGTTTGAAAATCTCCTGACTTAACGCCTTCGACATCAGTTGCAGTTCTCAGTCGGTCTATCAAAAATTGTTTACAAAATACTGCATCTTATTGATCTGGCACCCTATTGATTATTTTGCCGAATATGTTCAAAACCCTTTAATATTACTTGGATATTTATACAGTTTACAATATTTTAGCTTTAAGTTGGTTCTTAAATTATTATGTTCGACAATGCGTAGATCTCTATAACCATCCAGAATTGGTGAAAAAGTTTGCCAATGAAACTCTCAATTCATCGGGAAAACCTTTGAGGTTCTCTCGGGGGTCCGCCCAAGAAGACCACGTGGTTAACTGAATTCTTAACATTGTGCCCTCGGATGAACCAGGGGGTTCATCAAAATTTCCAAAAGTAAATAGTTATACTAATATTTCTTGAACTATAAATTTAACTTCAAGAAAATTACCTGATAATTACTAAAAAAATATTAAAAAGCAATTAAAATCAAGAGTACATATGAAAAGAAACATACTGCAAGAAAAAATATGATAAAAAACGTAATGCAAAAAAAGAAAAATATGAAAAAGAACATTTCAATAACAGTTTCAAATATACATTTCAAATAACTACTAAAATTAACAAATACACATTTCAAATAGCAAATACGCATTTCAAGTAATAAAATATTACCATTATACAATATTCAATGATGTTACTTGCTAAATAATTAATATACAAGAAATTCAAAATATATGATACAAATAATAAAGTTATTATAACTGTTTTACTTCTTAGTCCTGGATTTCTAAATTATACAACAATTTTGCAGGAAGTTTAATAGTTGATGACTCAGCTTTAACTTTCCCTGGACTTGATATCTATTCCGTGAAATAATTCAAGAATTTTTCTGAATTTCAAGAAATTTCGAGGTAGTTGATCGTCTTGAATCAAGATTACATCGTTATCTTTAAATGACGAGAGGGTTTTTTACGCTGTCAGGTACCTTTTCCCACTCACTTAGAAGAGAAGAGATCGGAGTCATTATTTTGATGAAGTTCCAGCTCACATCAAGATATTCTAATGAAGTTTCTTGACTGGTAAATATGTGGTCAAAGAATTCGATAGCATTATGAGACAGATCGAGGTTCTTCAATTTTCGGAGGGTATTGAGAACATTGAAGTCAACTTTTACTGTCTGGTTGAAAGACAGTTCAAAGTTATGTGCTCTCTCAAGGCCATGGAAAAGAAATCAATTCCGAATGTGCTTAGTTTTTCGTAATTGCTCGTGCATCCAGTCCAAAGACTCTCGTTGCCTCTTTCAGCATCACACAAAGAACGCATCCGTTCCTAAAATCAACTGATCGTTACTTTGAAACTTTAAAAGTATTCTAGCAATTTATTTTACAGTCGCACACAAAACACGACAAGGTAGAATCAACAATTTCTATTCCCTTAATTTTGAGAAGCGTTATCCAATCAGTAGACAGAACTTTCTGCGATTCTTCAGCAGAACCAAGAAAGTGAGCTTTTCAGAAAGAATCATAAATAAAACAGTCAATTTTCATGGACCCTAAAGCTGGAAAATTGGAATTCAAGACTTTTGTATCATCTAGACGGTAGAAGTTTACAATCGTAATGATGTTTCTCCTATGAATGTTTACATTAGTAACATTCATAGGAGAATGTTACTAATGTAACAAGCAAGGTAGATTTCTTTTCTTGCAGGGCATATTGATCCTCCCAAAGCTGATGTGGCGAATAAAATTGTAAAAATGATTAGGTGAAACATCTTAAAAGATCTGCTAAATTTCTTATTTTGCTTACTGCCGGCGTCATAAATTATTCTAGTTTTTGCACTGAAATTACTTTTGTTTCCCTGAAAATTTCTCTAGAGGGCATTAAATATCCAGTGAAACACCCGTCATGACACATCTGAATTACACGTTCGTTAATTTGTTCTTGAATAACTGTATTATGTTTCTCAAACAACACTTGATCCCTATTAAATCTCTTTTCTACAGCAATATATCTCTTTACCGCAACGTCAAAATTATTCCTTAATTTTGACTTAATATCATCCATTTTCCATTGGCATGGCGCTTCATATCGTCAGTTCTTCATTTTAAGTTCTCCTAAATTACATAAATTATCCATTGAATTATTTTTCGAAGTTTCATCTAGCAGAAAAGAGTCTACCTCGCATGAACGTTTCAGATCATTTTCCACTACACAAAATACAGTAAAGACAGAAGAATGTTTTCTTTCTTGAAAGTCTGGCATTTGACCTATCAACATTTCACCAATTCAAACTTATTCGTGTAAGCTATACGAATAAGTTTTTGTTTATTCTTCTTACTTCTCCCCTTAAGGCCTTATCACACGGAAAATACAGATCTACACTTTAGTGGACAGTCTTCGATTTATGCCCGCAAGCAAGCAAGATTTTCGTCATCGTGAGTGTTTTTAAAACCAGCTTGAAAATGTAGACGATAGTGACGGAAATATCGTTTGGAAACGAAATTCAACAAATCACGTGAGAATGGTGCGATTGACGCCAACTATAATCCAACTAATATAATTATAGTTTGTTTATAAAAGTAGTTTGTAAAAAGTAGTTTGATTTTTTTCAGCCATTTCTTCCGAGCGATAAATACACCATAACGTACACCTACGTTTTTAGGTTTACCAGAAAGCAAATGAGAAGTGACGTCACTTTCGTGGTCTTTTGTCCACCAAAGTGAATACAGTATTTTGCCGTGTGATCAGGCTTTTAGAACATTACACAGGAAGTCAATACCGAACAAGATCTGGATAGAGATGGAATTTTCTGGGGTGTCAGATAGCACGCAGGTGACTGGAATTATTTTATTTACAAGTTTTGGGTCAACATTTGAATATATATAAGCACCAGTTATTTCGTCTGACTTCAACGCCTCGATGTTTATGGATTGAAAAGGAAGAAGTTTGCTCCTTAAAAAGGGAGAAATTTGCTCCTTATTTTTAGAAGTACAACCTCAAATATTTTCTCGATGGTTTTCCATTCTGAGAAAAGTATAAATTAAAAGTTTCTCTTTGCGTTTTTTGTGCTGTGAATGCGTAAATGAATCATAACTGCGAATGGACTGTAAAAATGCGTTTATTTCGTAGCGGGCTTAGCGAGACAGTTTCAGAAAATTTCTGAGAAATTATATGGTTGCCACGTTGGCGTAGTTACAGAATTCGCCAAGTGAAAATGCTCTTGCGCCAGAGGCATGATTTTACAAGTTCGGAACAACCTGCCCGGCGTTGAAATATGTTTCAATATAGAAAAATGTATATAAAGTTACATCACAATTTTGAGATATAAGTATAAAAAAACAAATAAGACAATAATAATTTGCACAGTGAAAACAATTAGCATAATAATTAAACAAATACAAATAAAAAATTCAATTCATAAAATTTGCATTTTACCTATCTACCATAGGTAAAAGGCAAATTTTAGAAATAGGTCTTCTAAAATTTCCTTTTGCAATACGTATATCTGCTACTCTGACATTACCATCTGAGCCTGCAATTAGAATAATTATTCGACCTAAAGGCCACTGGTAAGTTGTAAGTTGAATGTCCTTTATTAGGACTAGCATACCAAGAGTTAAATTTTGTTTTTTAAGTAACCACTTTGAGCGCTGTTGTAAATGGCTCAAATAACTATTTTGCCAACGTCTCCAAATAGTTGTACTAACTTTTAAATTCATTCCCATCAACTGAGAAGATTGTCTCTTTTGTTAATGAAGTTAGATTCTGAGATAGAATTGGTAGGTTTTCTTATGAGGAAATGACCTGGAGTTAATACTTGCATTTCATCAGCATCAGTTGGTAGAGGAGAGAGGGGTCGCGAATTGAGGATGCATTCAATCTGAGTAATTACTGTTAAAAAGTCTTCGAGTGTTAGTCTTGCAGGACCTACTACTCTCTTGAAATGATATTTAAAGGCTTTCATGCCTGCCTCCCAAAGACCATAGGAGCCCTAGGAGGCAAAAATTTCCACCTAATACCCTCAGAGGAAAGCATATTCGAAATGTCTTCTCTACTTACCATTAGTTTGTATAAGTTTTCAATTTCTGTAGAAGTACCAATAAATTTAATAGTGTAATCGCTAAAAATTATGGCACTTTTGCCACGTCGCGCAAAAAATCTTTTTAGAGTTGTGATTAGAGCTTCAGAAGTTAGATCTGAAACACATTCTATGTGTACAGCCTTAGTTGCCATACATACAAATAAAGCTACATATATTTTCTGAGGATTACCCTTTCCTTGACCCTTCAATTTTATTTCGAATGGACCACATAAATCGATCCTTACATTTAAAAATGCTGAAGGTATTGAATAACTTGTGAATGACCTTGAGTGCTGCATTTTTACTTCCAACTGGCCAATGTTTTAAACGAACAGAATTTAAAAGAGCTTGAGGGCCTGCATGAAAGTCTCGTTTATGATAATACAGAAAAATAAGTGTAACTAGCTTATTTTTTACTGGTAGAACTTGTTAATATTTAAATTAGATTTCGCAAGTCTTCCTCTTAGCGTAATTAGTAAATCGGATGAATCTATGAAGGGATTGAGAAATTTCAAATAACTCAAAGATGGAACTCACGTTCCTTTTTCTAAAGCAGAAATTTCAGCAGAAAAATGCTTTAACTGTACTAACTTTAAGAGTACCCTTTCAGCTTTCATGCATTCCTCTTGTTTGAGAAATCATTTTTCCTTTTCAGGAAATTTGCAATTTCAAACAAATCTAAAAATAAATGCTACAATTTTGATTAGTCTATGAAATTCATTTGTGATAGCAAGAAATTCATCAAAAAATTTAGAGTCATTAGTTAAAGTTAAAGTTAATTTAGTAACTGGCTTGAATTCCTCCATAAAAAGCTTTTCGGTAGAGCCAGTAGAAATTTGCACAGTCCGATAATCAGGTAAGTTTAATTTTGAAAAGTCTGGTCCTATAAACCACAGTTCACTGGTTTTAAGGGTCAGCATCAAGTCCTCTGGAAAGCAAGTCAGCAGGGTTAAACTCCGATGGAATATTTTGCTGCTGGAAATCTTTCTATAGTTTCTGAATTTGAGATACTTTCAGTCGCTCACAAATGTCTTGAGCAAGTTAGAAGGAGTCTTTATCCAGGCGAAGTCTATAGTTGAATCTAAATGTAATAGGACTGAGTCTGTTTGTAGCCTCAATGCAGATGTGACTTTCTGCGAAAGTTTTGAGAGAAGTAGACAAGAGCAAAGTCCAAGTATGGGGATGTAGTGGTTTTGGTTGGTGATACCCTTGACTTACTACAAAGAAGCTGTGTACTTACTTCATTGGAGTTAGACACAATTTGTATGTAAATGGTGGTACCATTGTAAAGAAGTTGTAAAACTTATCTCCCTTTTTGAGAGACACATGTTTGATCATCTGGTCAGCTGTGGGAGGATTCTTTCCTATGTGATTACCCCAAACGGAGGATTCTCTCTCTTAATGGGACCATCTGGACTTGAATTGAGTCCAGATAATGAACCACACTTGTTTTTACGGCCCTCTAAAGAAATAAATCATGTCAAAACCTCCAGATGTAAATCTTTCCTCATTGTGGAGGGTCTGCTACGAGGGTGGATGATTAGCAAATATTCACACGGTCAACTGCTGATCACTGGCAATATTTTTGAAGAATCATTGGATGATCGGTATCTCCAGTGCACCAATGCAAAAATGAAAGGAGGAGTTTGACCGTGGATAAAATGGAAAGTTTTGAAAAGAAGATGACGAGATGAGCTGAGAAGTTGATTATCTGGACAGTTGGAGATATATCTCGAGGTCTACAAAAAATTTTTCTTTTGAGAGAAGCTTCGAGCTGCTGATAAAAGATCTACCGAAGATATATCCGTAGATCCCTTGAGCTACCTGCAGTAGCCGGATATGCTAACAGCCTGTTAGTTTTCCTTGCATTAGTCGTGGAACTGCTAACCCAGCTGTAAATATTCCCAGCATATTAACCTAGATGAGGACGAGTTGTTTTTTATTGTATATAAGCTGTAAATAAAAAATTTGTCTTTAAACGCTACCCGTTTATTTGATCGACCAGGATCAATTCATTACAGCTGTATATTAATTGGTGGCAGCGGTAAAGGATTGAACTTTGCGCAGTTATCTAACATTAGATAACTAGACGCGTTCAGACTCAGAAGATTTCTAGTCTGTGAGTGGATTAATTTCTAGTAACGAGTGGATTCAACGTTTGAAAAAAAATTCCACAGTGACAAGAGCGACGAGTGGATTCAAAGTTAGAGAAAAACTCCCCATTTACAATAGCGAGGAGTGGACTCGACGCTATAGAGAGAGAGCACCCACTAACGGAGACAGCCTTCGGATTTTGTTTCCCCTTAACAAACCGACGACGGGAAAGAAAATAAAAGGGGCCTTTGTCTTCTACAAATCGGTGAGTGCTTCCTGGCTATCCTTTTCTCTATAGACAGAAATTTTGTGTATCTATATGTTAAGTTGCATTACGAACAAATTTCAGTTTAAACTAGTAGGAGTAGTAAAATCTTTTTTTTTTATTATTCTTATTAGCAAAAGAGAAATTTTTCTTGTATAATTATGTCAAATTGTTCTTGTTAGTTGTAAGAATAGAAGTTAAATTTTTGTTGCGATAAGAAAGATCTGTTGATTACTAAAATGAAAGGGAAATTTCATTGTAGCACTTTAGAATTGATTATTAAAGCAACTCAGTAGAGAAATTTTTGAATTAGTTTATATTAATTGTAAAAGATTTAAAAGAGGTTTTGTGTATAAGTTCCACTAATGAGATAGAATCAATGTTTTCTCGTAAATGTTAAACGTAAGCACAGGTTTCAGTGGATGAACCAAATGCATTTGATGAATGGTGGTTTTGAATTTTATTAAGGAAGTATTAGTTGAGAAAAAGTGTGTGACAATTTTGGCAGTATTTAGTTAAATGGAAATCTGCGTATATCAATAAATTATTTAAAACTAGCCGCCCTTGGCGACCAGTCGGTTCGCCAGTATTAATGCTCGCTAAAATTTTCATATAATATTTTATTTAGCTGTGTCTCATAACAGGTTTTTCATCAAAATATTTTTAAACCAAACAAATTTTGATAATCATATAATTCATTTATAGTGTTATTTATTGTTATTTTCTTCAGATGTTCTGTTCATTGTGCTATTCATCTTTCTCTTTCTATCCGAGCAATGATTGTCCCGGAATTGATATTTTACTTAAATGGTGGAGGGAAAGGTCTAAAATTCTACGTTTTCATAGAATAATGAGATTCAAATTTTCATAAATGTAAACACACTAAACAATAAAGACAATTGGTTTTTAAGAGATGCGAAAGTTTAAAAAAAGCTCGGAAAATGCCACGCACAGAGGAAATAATATTGATACACACACATCCTTCTTTTCTTTTCTTTTTTTTTTCTATCCTTTTTTTCTTCACTAATTTTGTTTCTACAAACCCTATTTTCACTTTGTTATTCTTTTTTTTTTCTTCCGTACCGAAATTTTATTTTGAGCAGGCATAGATTAAATATTCATACAGACTAATAATAAAAGCAGCTATTTTGTTTCTTTTTTAAACATCCCGTTATCTATGAATGAAAACCAACTGACTTCGCGTATTTCTTTCTAAACAAATCATAATTTATTACTTCCTGCTATCTCAGTCAGTTGGCGTGGGGGAAGGAAATGCAGATTTTTGGCGGGAAAGTTAGAAAAGTGTCGTTTTAACTATTTTCCTCTCAGTTTTTTAATTTTTTCTCTCCATAAGAACCATCCTCGTGTCTTAACGAAACTATTAAACAAAAAATTAGCCGAATCGGTCGAGCCGTTCTCCAGTTTTGCGCTTAGCAACGCATTTCGAGCTCCATTTTTATTATAATAGATTGATGGCATATTTAGTAGTATCATTGAGTATTTTAGTATATTGTTGTCATGGAAAGGATTTCCTTGTTTTTGGAATTGGGGGAGATTTTTTAGGGGGTAATTATAAAATTTTAAGAGTGAGACAATTTATAAGTAAAAATAAATAGAGAAATGGCTTTCTTAAACAGAACGATAAAAATAGATTTATTTTTCTTGGCGGAAGAATTAGGGATCGAGACCGACCCCTCCAATAAGGTAGTAGTACTGATTAGGAAAATTAAAGAGTTCTCAGATATTGACCTAGACTTCGTAAAGGATAGGTATGAGGTTATAGTGGAAGAGCGAAAAATGGAAAGCATGGAGGCAGAACACGGAAGGAAATTCGAGTTAGAGTGTTTAAGAATATCTAATTCTTCGTAAATTAATAGCATGCATTCAAGTCGGAATGAGAATTCTAGATCGATAAGAGATATTAAACACTTAATGCCTAAATTTGATAGTACTCAAACAAATATGTCTATTTATCTTACGTTATTGGAGAGACAACTGAAAACCGCCGAGATTGACGAGGTCGAATAAGTCTCTCAATTATTATCCCTTTTACCATTAGATTTGGCCCAAATTATCACGAGAGAACCGGATGATAAGGCGCAGGATTACGAATATATTAAACAAGTTTTATTGGAACGATTTAAAATAAAATCTGAGACGTATAGGCAACGCTTCGTGTGCCACCAGAAAAGACCGAATGCATTGTGGAAAGAGTTGATTTTCAATTTAGAACATTTCCTAACTTGTTGGCTTTCAGGGACGAGCATGACGGATTTCATAGGGCTAAAAAATTATTAATTACTGACCAGATAAAAAAAACGCATCCCAAGCCAGATAAAAAACCATTTTCTAGACGTATGGTCAGACTTCGTGGATCCTTATGTTCTAGCAGAGAAATTAGACTATTATGAATCAGTACATACGAAATCCAGCTTTGTGAAATTCCCCGGAAAGGAAAATTTTGAGAGAAATCGCCCAATTTCACCTAAAAAGTAGGAGAAGTATAAAGCTGTGGAAAGACAGGTAGCCGGTAAACCTGAGGGTAATCAATCGTGGAGGAATTTAGCCCCCCAAAAGAAATGGAGAGAAAACTACTTCGATCAGTGAAGACAATACAGTGTTAAGAAGCATTTAAGGCTGAACTGCCGGTAGTTAAAAAGAAATCAACCGACATAGCAGATAAATCACATAGGAAGTGCGCACGAAAAAGAGTTATTTGCTCTTTATAGTAATGCATATTACACCGGTGAGGTAATTTGGGTAAAACAACCAATAGATTTAGATTTGAGGTGTTTACCTTTGGCACGGGTAAAGCTCGCAAGCCCAGAATTCGGAGAAGTCTCCACAAAAGTCGCAATTGTGGATCCATCACTCGGCCAAGGAATTTACCTTCTGAGTAATGCAACGGCCGAGTTACTTAAGAAAGAAAGTTTCGCCTCTGCCAATGCCGTTATTACTCGTTCGCAGGGAAAGGAGATTGGAAGAGCTATGGTAGGTTACGAGCGCCATAGGAGAGAGAAAAGCCGTAGAACCGGGGATGGACTTGTGGATGACTCCTTTTCTCCCATAGCTCTAGGGGAAGCAGCTTTGGACTTTTTCATTCCATTCCAGATAACTCAGGCAGAATTTTCAAATGCCCAAAGAGATTTCAAAAAATTGAAAGAGTGAAGGGAACACGTCAGAAAGGAATATGATGGTTTTAAAAAGGAGGACTATTTTTCCGGGTAACGAAAGATCATTTAGGAAATCCGAGATCTCACTTAATTACACTGAATTAATTCAGACCGGTGATATTAGAGATGTGTCATGAATCGACGCCGGCACATTAAGAAATAACCAAAACAAAAGATAGGGCCCTAAAATATTATTTTTGCCCAAACTACGTGCAAAAAATTGAGGAATACGTACGTTCGTGTGACCCTTCTTCTTCTTCTTCTGTACAGCCGACCATCCCGCCACCACTGAATGTAGCAGTATCGACAGGATTTGTTGTAGCCGATTGTGGGTTGTAGCAATATCTAATCTTACATTGACCGAATCTGTCGAATAGATATCCTCTTCGAGATAATTTTCCCCTAAGTGGTGAAATACTAACCACCTACTCCTCTATACACTTTCAAATAGTTGGGGAAAAACTGGAAATTTTAGACATCATGTCCTTCAGAGTCCTAAGATTATTTGGAACCATCAGTACTGAACTCAAGTCATTATTTTTAACTTGCAGATGTTTTCTATGATCAGAGATTTCTGTTCATCCCTTTAAATAATGGTAAGCCGTACTGATTCCTCCACAATTTATTTTCCAGCATTCTTCCAAATCTTTGGAAATATGCAGGGAATCTTCCATGTCCTGATATACTTTGGATTACCAGTGTATGGTATCTTCTGATTTTTATTTCTGGATTAGGAATAAAATCGTAAGTTACTCTTCCTTCTTTGGACATATACCATCTGTCAAACCATTGTAGCTTAATTTCCGGGTAGCTTAATTCCTTTTCATTCTCTCTTCAATGTTTTTACATCTCTGAAATCTATGCCGCAAGGCTCTTGTCGTTTTTCTTTGTTTCTCCAGCCCAGTGTCCAACCAGGGGACCTTGAAGTGATTTGTCTCTTTAATGTTTGATCTTTGGGCGATTCCTTGAATAAATTCTGTAAATTCTTTAACCCATAATTCTAAATCTTGTTTACTTTTAATCCTTTGCCTTGTTTCCCTAATATTCGCATATTTTTCAGCCATTTGAAAGCTAATTTTTTTAATTGTCCTCTTGTTTAATTTAAATCTTTCTGCTGAAAATCTTTTTTCACCCATATTAATTTGAAAATCCAAAAACGCATGGTCACTCAGAGTACTTTGGATTATCTTCCAGCCTATTGCTCTTTCATGCAGGTCTTTAGTTGATAAGGTGACATCAATCCAGCTTCTATCACGTGCAGATTGAAATGTTGGTAATGAGTTTGGATCATTCCAAATAAAAATTTTTTTCTTAAAAATGAATTCTACAAACGGGTCGGCTTCATCTTGTGAGCAATGAACAGGAATTTCCTTTCCCCACAGAAGACTATGAAGATTTAAATATCCCCCTAGAAGTATAGATGATGCCCCCAGCTTTTCAAACAGATTTTCAAGTTCCCTGTAGACTTCTTCTCTATTGTGAGTCGGTGGGAAGTACGCTGATACCACTGTTATTTCGTTATTTCCCACTGACAAATTGGCTGCTGCTATGTTTTCGCTAGTAAACCTTGTCAACACAGAAATATTTTGCTTTCTAACAGTTATTAGTGCCTTTCCGAAAGGATGAGCAATTATCCTCTATCCTAAGGGAAGTCCAATTATTTTTCCTTTTATTGCATATGGTTCTTGTAACAAATAAACACCTGGAATATTGTCCCCAAACAAATTTGGGAGTTCTTTCGTCGCATATTTACCCCGACCTATATTATATTGAATAACACGCCAAAAATAACCCTTGAAAGGCTTATTATTCATAATTTGTCTGTTTAATCAATTGATCTCTCTCCCTGATAAATACAGGGCAATGTTCTGATGTTGCAATATGATCCGTTCGAATCATAATTCTTGTTCTTTTGCGATACTCTTTGCAGTTTCTGCATTCTGGATTTTGTTTTGTACAATTTTTATAGTTATGCAATTCCATGCATTTGGGCCTTCTTCTTTTTGCATACATTTAGATCGAACATGCCCATATTTGAGACATTTAAAAAATCTAAGGGGCTCCACAAATTCCTTAAATCTATATGATCCGAAACCACACTGTAGTCTTGCTTTATCTTTAATTATCTGGATCGCTTTCGGGTCCAGACTTATAACCCAGTGAGTCAAGCTGCCTCTTCCTTTTTTTCCTAAACAGAACCCGCATATTTCTATTATGTCATTGCTTTGCTTGATTTGATTAAGAAAATCCGATTCCTCTTCCTCTCTGGATCTTTCATTCTTTTCCACATCATATATAATGATTTGTGGTATCCTAATATGTGGCGTAGTTGCCTTGCAAACATGTTTCAGATTGCTATGATTGTTAATGGCATTTTTTAATTTTACAACCATTTCTGGTGTTTCGACCTGAAACAAAACTCCATTACCCATCCCCGGCTTCAAACCTAAAATTGTAATTTCTATCGCTTTTGGGCTGATATTTGCATCCAGTGTTTTCCTCATTTTAATCGAGGAGTCTATTGTCTTCGTAATGGGCCTAATCACTAGTGTAGGCAGGTTTGCTTTAGGTTTAAGCAACAGTGTTTTGTTATCTTTTTCCTCCAGGTTTACTACTTTTAGTTGCAATTGGTTCTTTTTTTCCCCCATCAGCAGCTTTTCGGAGGATTGGATCCTTCTAATAAAAGTTTGACCTGATCCTGACTTTTTTAAATTTTCCACCTTGTCAACACTGTTTTGTTTTTTAACTAAATTTGCGAACGTTGGTCCATAATTATCATTTATTAAATTCGTTTTAGCTCCTGAAAAATTTGACAAAACATTCAAAAATAAGTCTCTCAGTTCTTCAGCCACATTATCTTCAAATCTATATTTATTGATACTATTTTCAAATGCTTCCAATATCCCTAATGGTCCGAAGGGTATCTTATTTTCTTCTGCTAATATTTCTTTTTTACTTACAACCACATTCTTTGCCTTCTTAGCATTTGCAACTCCAACATTTCTTTCTTTATCTTTGACTTTAAGAGGAATGCATGGCCTTTTATCTTTAGGGCGATTTTCTCCTTTTTCACTTTTACATTTTTCTTTTTTGTGGCCATTTGTATTTTGCCATCCGTCTGCATTGACGGTTCAATTATCTCATTGGAATCAGAATTCAATGATTTTTTAAAGTCTTGATAAGTCAGTCCTTTTCGTTCTTTAAGTGGAGTTGATGAATCAGGAATTATCATTTCCACTCCATTAGACGAGTAAAATAAATTCTCATTATCAGTCCAGAAATCGCTATCATCACAATAATTTTCCCTATCCGTCCTGTTTTTGTTAGATTCTATTTTTCAACACATTTATGGACACTTGCCGTAAATTGGTGTTTAAAATTAGCAACAAAAAATATCTCAAAATAAGAGTTTGCACAATGACAAAATCTTAGAATAATGTAGGACAATATCCGAGTCCTGCAAAAGTTCTTGCACTGGACGCAGATATCGGTAACAGTTCAAAATGGCTACCCAAACAATTGGGTGTTCCTGCTACAACTACACTTCAGAAAGTCAAAAAACTTCTAAGATACAAAGAATTTTGATATAAATTTCAAAAAACTGTTACTCCAGGGTTTCAGCTACACTTGACTATCACATTCAACAAAAATTATTCCTCATTTTTCATTTAATAGCCATATTTTGAAGAGCACCAGAAATTAACAACCACAACAATCCGGATACTTTAGGATCTTCCGTTCGTGTGACCCTTGTCAGCGAGTCGGTAAACTGAGGTATAAAACAAAGGACTCTCTCAAATTAGTTAAATTTGGAATAAGAGTCACTCATTTATCCGTGCTGCATCCCCTAACAAATCCGGTCGACTGTTTTCACAAGACCATTAAACGACTCCTCAAGGTATTATGCTTAGAGTCCGGAGAGTATTGGGAGAAAAATCTTCCAGCAGCTTTGATAGCTTTGAGAACCATTACCCATGACAGCACGGGGTTTAGCCCCGCTGAGTTGGTTCAAGGAAAAATTTTAAGGACTCCGAAGTGCTGTTATACGAGCATTGGGTAGCACCGAACGAAAATGAAATGGAGGTAGCCCAATACATGTACGATTTAATAAACCATATGAGACACTGTTAGGAAGTAGCATTAGCCAGGATGTTAGAGACGAGAGATAAGAGGAAACTATAGTACGACAAGAATGCTGTTCGTCGTCAATACAAATCCGGTGATCATGTACTGGTTCTTGAAGCATCTATGTCAAATAAACTATCAATACAGAGGATAGGGCCAGGTGAAATTCAATCTCAGTTGTCGAAAACGAACTATATAGTGAAAATGGCAGGAAGGGAGGCCAAGCCCCAAATATTTCATGTTAATCTGTTGAAGCCTTACCATTAAAGACTAGTGGAGGTAAATATAATTTTCCAGGAGAGAAAAGGGAATATAGAAACGGAAAATGATTTAGAAATCAGAATCAGGAAAATGATTTAGAATCCGACGGACGATTTCGAGTGATTTCACGAAATAGTAATTTAGATGAGAGATTAACGATAAATGAACTCAAAGATTTATTACATAAACATAGAACGAATCTCTCCAATGAACCGGAGAAAATGCATCTAGTAAAACAAGGTACAGAATTGATCAGTAATCTGCCTGTTAGGTCGAAACCCTTTCGCACTTCGCAACGCCAGGCAGAGATTTTAAAATCGGAAATAAAACAAATGTTAGATCTGAAAATAATTAAAATGGGGCAATCAGACTACACGTCACTAATGCTGTTAATAGAGGCACCGGGAAAAGCCCCGACCCTGTATTGATTATCGCAAATTGAATAGTATTGTTACATTTTTAGCGTAGTGAATTCGGATTGAATGGACTTTACTTGAGGCCAGCAGAAACAAATTTATTTACAGCTATTTACAGGATGACTTGATAAGGGAAAACTTCAGATAAAAACAATCCAGCAGTCAACAGTCACTAACAGTGTAAATACAAGCCTAACGCACAATAAACATAAACTGCAAAGCAGATATCGTATAGCACAGCAAACAGTAAATCACAGCTCACTAATAACAAGCGAGAAAAATAATCAGCTCATACGAGTCGCTACTCCTTCGAGAGGAATTCTGCCAAGTTGCGGCAACCCTTCCCTTATATAGCCGAGCGAGCGAGCACGAGAAGCTTCGAAAATCACCACGGGAGATCCAGCGGCTACCAGACTATTCCTTTTGCCAAACCAACCCGGCTGGTGCCAATATCTTTGACAGCCGTCGCCAACGCCTTCTCCTTCGGTGTGCTTTCGCGTCGCTCGCCCGCTTGTATCAATGTTATTATAACTGAGTACTTCCCCTTGTCAAATTTAGAAGAGAGAATTGAAAGTAGCCACTGCGAAATTTATTATGGTACTAGATCCAGCGAAGGGTTACTGGCAAATTCCCATGGCAAAGAATGCAAGTCGGTCAGCAGCGTTCGTAACTAATTTTGGAAAGTATCTCCCTCTAAGAATGCCATTCGGACTAGTGAATGAGCCATATTTTTCTGTTAAGATGATGGCAGAAATATTAGGGAATTATGAGGAATACACAGTTCCTTATCTAGACAATACTGTGATCTATTCAGAATCGTAGGAAGATCACTTGAAACATCTTGACGAAGTCCTTAAGAGTGCCGTATACAGAGAAAGAAACCCGATGTCGACGAAAGCGCCTCCTATTGGGGCGGTGACCAAACAAACGAAAGAAGAGGCTTAAAGGTTTGATTGACATACCAAATAACACCCAACAAGAAAAGAATTCCCGGTCCCCAGGAGATACTGTTGTGTGGAAGGGTTAGATTCAGAAGGTCATTTGACCCACCAAACTACCCCTAATAAAACTCCCTTTCTCATTGTAGAGGTCTTGGGACATCACGAGAAAGGGGGTTGAGAACCCCCCCCCCCCAAACTTGTTTGGAAAAGTTACTCTTTGAACTAGATATTTTAGATTTTCTCTGCTTGCACAGAAAATCGTACGGAGGGCAGCGATATGTTAGATGGAATCTTAGAACATAATATTCATCACTGATTAATTTTGAAACATTTCGATTTCGAGGCATTTAATTGCTTTTCATAATTCTGTTAATATTACAGAATCCTATAATTAAGAAAGAGTAATTGAATAATTTAATATTAATAGAATTTTGTTGGACACTTTATTTTTAATAATAATAGCGTTTATTAATTTTTCAATCCAGGAGGATGTTCAAAATCTACGTGTCTATGAAAATGTAAGACTTCGGACTCATCTCCAAAGAATGGGCTCAATTCTTTATCTCGATAGTTTTAGTAATAACAGCAAATTTTAATAAAATGTTCCTTTTTTAGAAAAAATTTATAAATAAATTATTTACTTAAAAATATTAAATAGGCTTAAATCAGAAAGGAAACGGACAAAATTTAGTTGAATTTTTAAACTTTTACAACATTGCCTTGTGATTCTGTGTAGCTGGGATGTTCCTAATATCTACCTGATTTTCGCAAAAAGGAGAATATCCTAAATATTAATTAAATGACTCCTTTGTACCATATTAAAAAGAAAAGATAAATATAGTTTTTTGTAAAAATGTTTCGGATGAATACTATTCCTCAGCTTTTCTAAACGTGGAATATAACCAATTTAATACAATGTATATAAATTGGAAGGGAAAATAATGCATTAAATTGTAAAATGCAAATATTAGATTGAATGTCTCTTGGTTTTGGAAATATTTAAACCATTAATTTTGTGATTATTTTTAAATTTATCTTGTTTTAATTATTTATTGGATTTTGAAAGTACAACCATTCATCTACTTAGCCAAAATTCTATATTTTGTATCAGAATCTGGAATATTTCAGACTGAAAATTCATCTCAGATTCGTAATATTTTTTACTTGTAAATAAAAAAATTATATGAAAATAAAAAGGATTTAGAATTTTTTTTAAAAAAAATGAATCTAATTTCTAAAGAATTTGTTTCAATATAATATGATTAATATGGTCGCTAACATTTAACACAAAAACAGAGTAAACTGATTGCAAAGCTTTCTCTCTCTGACATTCATCATGAGTCAAGACTGTTCCGCATTTCTGAAAGCTTATCAGCAGTTTTATTTATTTGTAGGTAGCTAAAGTTTCAAAAAAAGTTGGGCGAGATTCAGTTAAATAATTTGGTAGGAATATTGCTTCGTCCGAAATAGAAATTATGATTACTCCAATATCACCAGGAATTGATAAACAAATAGCTATAAATTATATTATTACACAAATACTTACAAATTAAAAAACATTATTTCTTTGTCATATAAGAAAACATTTTCATAAAAGCAGTGACCAACTTAGTTTTAGTTAATTTTTATAATTCAGATTTATGGTTGCTAATATTTACTTAACTTGTTCTTGATTGCTTACTCACAAGAGTATATTTAACTTCAAATTCTATGAGGCATGTAACATTTACCACTGTTCTAAAGACCTTATACCATTTCGCATTTTGTGCAATGCATTCCTTTTAATTTTCAATATTCTCAACTGAAATGGGAACTTGAAAAACGAAAGTGTTTTAACTTCAACTAATACAAAAACTTTCTCATTCAGTATTATTTATACGCAGTACAGATAATATTCTAATCTAATATTAATTAATTTTACTAACATTGAGCCTTAGGTTCTGTGTCACTTGCGCTCACTCTCATTAGCGCTAACTCACTAGAGGGTGTCATTTGCGTTCAAGCCTTAAAAAGGGTACCAAATTATAACTTTTATCCTTATATGTAAAATTTGGCTATTTTACAATGTGCACCATATGGTAATCCATCACTGTCAAAGTGAGAAGGATACTCCATGTCTCTGATAACGTTAAAAGGCTGCCGCGGGAAAAATGCTAATGACCGTTACCACGTTTCAAACGATTGATCAAAGTAATAAATAGAATGAGCAAAATTTGCTTTAAAAATTTATTATGAAGGAACATGTTCATAATTTTCCTACACTGAAGGCCTTTATAAAAATTATAATTTTGATGCACATAATACAAATTTAATCTATTAAAGTGAATTATAATTTTGAGTTTTAGGAGGATTTAATCTTCATATGTCTTAAAGTGTAATTTTGTTTAACAAAATGAAAAAATACATAAAAAATTTTTTAATTAAAATTTAAATGAATATTAATAATGTTTAGTTCTTTCAATATGTATGTATCCTTGTATGTATATATATTCTACAAACGCATACTTGAAAGGAGCTAATAAATTTTTTACATTAAAGCTGTTCAAAAAAGTTATCTTTTTTTTTTTTTTCAAAATAATAAGCGCTTCGGCTAAAATAAATTATAAGAATAATATTTAAAATTTCAAAAAAGCAGCAGCTGGTTAATTCTCAGGAGAAAAAATCATATTTTCAAATCGAAAGTGTTGATAGTTAAAGTTTTATTCGCAGGTAATAAAGAAGTAAATTTCTTTCTAATTCTCTTAAAAGCGCTACCAGTGATTTAATACCAATTTTCAATTTATCCTAGATCAAAGCATGAAAGAAATTTAGAAATTAAATATGTTACTTTATATTTCATATGTTTTCTTTTCTTCTTTTTTGTCCATGGATTCCTTGTCAAAAGTATAGATTCATGTAAATTGAACCTTTATTGTAACCGAAATTGAAATTACAATAGTAAGTGTTTAAATATTAAGGCATAAGATAAGACTAATTTCATAGCTATGCCAATAAGGTTTCTGAAGTCATCTTTTTTTCTAAAAAGCATTACATAATTGTAGTTAGGAATAAGTTTTTTTTCTTTCTTTTTTTAATGCTGCATCCAGACATACTTCCAATTACAAAATTTCATGAAATAAGGTAGGCAATTAAACAAAAATTTCAAAAAAATTGTATGCTTATCATAATTTCAAGTGTAAATTAGCATAATTTTTCTTTTATTTTTATTTATGCGTACAAAATTTCTCACTTCTATACAGAAAATTTGCAAATATGCCTAGTTTTAAATTTAGAGTCTCTGGTCATAGTTATATATATATATATATATATATATATATATATATATATATATATATATATATATAGCGAGAGATAGGATGATAATGATTTATTTTGTATGCAATCGTAATGCTTCCCTCGTTTTAGAATACAACAACGTTTTTAGTTCCCAACATTTTAATAGGCTTAGTGGTTGAAATTAGTAGGATCCTCACTTCAACCGGACATAACTAATGAGAATAAAATGTTATATATATGATGAAAAAATTTGACATTTTTCTCTATTTTTAGGTTATTGTTTTACTAGATTAGAAACATTCAATCTAAAGTTCAACAGTCCAAAATTGACCGTGCAATGAATATTTCAACTTTAATAAGTGGTATTCATACAGAATACACGATCGGCGTCTAAAATCAGACAAATAGGCCGTTTCTTAAGCAAAATCAAGTCCTCCTTTAGCGAAAAATGTTGTTTGGAAAGGCAAATGTTGCTTTGATTTAGATAAAAGCATTATTTTCACATAAAGCAAAATTTTAACGTTTAGGAAAGTGAAAACAATTATTCTTGCAAGACATTCATCATCACTTGCAGTTTTCTGTTCATATTTTGCATATTTCTGTTTTTAAAAGCTCTTTAGTTGGTCCCATTTTCAAAAAAAAAAAAAAAAAGTATACGGTATGGTACCGATAAATTCCAAGTAATTTTTATTGATATTATATCTGAACTAAGAAATGAATTAACTTTATCAGTGGATATTTGATAAATCTTTGCTGACTAATTCAAAACGTCAGTCCTTATATCACATGAAGCACATCACTTATGCCCAAGTGTTATTAAGATAATGCAATTCTGTATAGGTGTCGAAGGTATTAATTTGGAAAAAAATTGTAAGCCCTTTAATTAATTCACTTCCAGGCTATTTTGTAAAATGATTTATTGAAAGGTTATAAATATTCTATAGGCTTTAGCGAAGCAGAAATAGATTTTAAGCAGCTTAAAATTAGAAATGTTAGGTTATTCTTTTTTTTTGGGGGGGGGGAGGTTCCTCCTAGGGGGCTTAAATTAGGATTAAAATTATTTCCTGAATTTGATGATCAGATCAAGAGGTCTTTCGCTACTCTTAGAAAGCAGTTATAATCATTTTCATTAACTGGAATTGGCAAAAACTAAAGCAAAAAGATCATAACTAATATAAAAAGAGACCAAACAATATGTATGCTTTTATATCTTGAGGAATAAATGAATAAAGAAATGCTACAGTTCATAAAATATCAAAATTAATTTAGATTTTATATATTGAACTCGAAATCAAAACGTATTTTGTATAAATTGAACTTAAAGAGATTAGTGATGTATTTTGGGGAACCATTTTCTTTAATTGAATCTACGAAACAATTTTAATAGACTATGTTTCATCTACTTTAAAGTTTATTTCTTAGAAAGGTGAAATTCTGTTTAGATGATTCAAATGTGACAATTTTTTCTTATTTATGCAATTTTGGAAATATTTTTAAAGTAAGCAATACCAAACACATTTTCTTCTTAATGTAAAAATTATATTGGCGAAGGAAACAAAATCTATAGAATGGTAATTGTGCAGAAAGCACAAATCATTCTATTTTCTGACCAATTATATTATATTTTCTTTGTTAATTTATGCAGTTGTATCACTAAAACCTGAATATGAAGCCAATACATGTTTTGTCATTACCTCAAAATTCAATTACCTGAATATTAGATATTCTACTCTATCTAAGATATAGTTTTCAAATTTCGCGAGTGAAAATGTTCTCTTTAGACGTTTATTTTCTTTATCTTTTTTTTTTTTTTTTTTTTTTTTTTTGTAAAATATGCATTTTCTATCAGACATTACAAAACATTTCTCTGTATAAAACCAGTATTGATTATGAAAATAATATTCACATGATTTAAAATACTTTTTCAAAAGAGAATTTGATATAAATATGTGTTGAAATAAACAAAGGATTTTTTATTTTTCCTAATTAATGTACTGCATAAAAAATGCAGAAAAATACTTGAAATCTATTATTTATCTGCTGAAAATTTATATATATAACTGGCAAATAATCGGCAGAATCTCATAATCAAATTAATCCACTCATGTATATTTTTTTCTTATTTTTTTTCCATTACTAATCTGATTTAAATAAATGTTAATGCAGTTTTATTTCTAACAAAATGACATAAAACTTGAGTACTAGCGAGATAAAAAAACATAAAATGATATGAAAGCTAAGGAGATTAAAATTTATGACACTTTTATATATACAGCAATTATTATTATTAAAATTTTATACACCTATAAATTTTAACACTCAGTTTTAAAACATTATTTCAATTTCCTTTCAGTTATATTGCAAATATTTGACAAATTAACAATTATTATATAGGTTTGCTATTCTAAAATTTGATTTATCTATAGTTTTGAGGGACAATTTTTAAAAGATTTTTTTAATTATTTAAGAATTTTTATTAAAATTTTTATTAAAGGTTTTTTTAATTATTAAAGGATTTTTCTATATTAATATAAATTATAGCTTCACATAATATAATATTCAAACAAATTAAGTAGTTCTAAGAAAAGACTAAACATGTAATAATAATTTTATTTTCATTTTTAAAAATTTCAGATATTGATGGTAATTTGGACATTTGCTTGCCTTACATTTATTTGAGGGAAAACAAACTTTGTTTCATTTTCCGTTGAAGGCAATTTTATTCAAATTACGTAAATTGTTATGTAATTGTTCAATCTATTTGATGGTCTCTATGTAAGGAATCTTTTCCCCAACTGAAACATTTGATTATTTTATAAAGGATTTTTTAAAAGCATAACTACTGTTTACATTTATAATTTGCAAGGAAAAAAATATTATAATTTTATTCTGAATAATTTAGAATCTTTGAAGTATAATATCTGTCAAATATGACAGCAAATAAGTGTTAATAATAAGTATTAAGGAAATGCGTTTGCTTTTAGTTTCATCAGCATCTTTTATCACAATCTTTAAGATAATTAGATAAAATTATGCAAATAGTTTATTTAAAAATGTTATTATTCGAATATATATCACAAATCAAATAAATGATTTGAATTCAACAGCTGTTAAAATACACAAAATATTCTCTATCACACTGCAAATTAAATACAATTTTAATCAATGATGGTAAGTTAAAAGATTAATGTATGCAAAATAAAAAAAGAATGAATAACCAATTCATGAAAAAATATTCATATTACCCAAAAGCATTTTGTTTCTTCAAAATTGAACTTGCTTAGTTTTTTCAATTCTATTTTATTACTACAAATTATTTTTCAATTATTATTATTATTTATAAATTATTTATTTTTTCATATAAAATTCCATTATTCATTGTATTAAAAAAGTTACAACAATTTTGTTATATTAGCAAAAGTAACAAGGCTGCTGTTTAAGTCTTTGACAAAAGAATATTTTCCTAGTGTACGGTTTATTATGTCATCTAGATTTATATATTTTTTCGCTATCCGTTTTCACTCTAAATTTAATATAGCCCCTAACTTAAACTAAACTTTCAAAAATATATCTAGCGTTCTTAAAGAAAATTTATCAGTTTTACCGAGAGAAAAAAAAAGTGAATCTTTTGAAGAAAAGAACACTTAATTATCTCACTTAATCTTATGAATGCGAGAAATGTGCATTCTAGATGCAAGCCAAGTTTTCCCGCCAAAGCTGATTAAATCCCAGTAAACCTACCATGTGAGCGCAAATGACACCCTCTAATGAGTTAGCGCTAATGAGAGTGAGCGCGAGTGACACAATCCCGAATCAATTGATTGTGATTTATTAATTTGAGGATTCCTTTCCTAAAAGTGCGTAGGCGACGCGAGTCTGGTTTTCACTCTCTCGATAGTTATAAGTATTTGGCGTGATTCACTGCGTAGAATATTTATGAAGCAATGTATGATGATCTAATTTCTTGTTACAGACAAAATAATAACTTTTAGTGTTACATTTGGAGAAAGGGTGAAATTCATTTAATCAATTTTCACAAAGCCGATTTTTTAAAAACTAAAACTAACTTGTCGGATAATTTCATTTCTTTAAATACATTGCATGTGTTTGTACGTCACAAGTGATACACAACTTAGGAGATTCATCTGCTTTGGCAAAAAAGGGTTATATTTAGTAGAAATGTTAGTTTGAATATTATTTAAAATTGGGCATCCCTTTCTAAGAATTCTAGAAAATAATCGAAACCAGGCACTTCGCTGTCTTTTAATGTTAACTCAAATAGTTTGCGGGTGTCTTGATCTAATTTTTTGAGAATAATATTTTATAACAAAGCCTTGGATAATTTATCTCTCGCGATGTTTAATGATCTAAGATTCTTTAAAATGATATCCAATATATTTCGTAGATCTTTTCTAGATTCATGCTTTAATGGATGAACATTTAGAATGTTATTTATGTGACAATTAACAATAATTCTTTTGTTTTCATAGCGTTACTCTAAAGTTTTAAACAGAGAAGTTATCATCAACAGTTTATGAATTTAGCTCCTTCTTTAAGAGATCTACGTAAATAATGCAGTTTTTCCTTTTCCAAAAATTCAGGATTTTCACTAATTAAGCTATCAAATTGAGTTTTGAATGAATTGAGTTTGAATTCTTCGAATTTTCCGCTGAAAAACGGAAGTGGAATTTTTGGAAGTTTGATGAATGCCTTTTGAGGCTGGTCACTAATACTAGAGTCCTCAAGACTTTGATTATGCACAAAGTCAGTTTTTATAGTTTTTAATTTATAAATAGAGGTTTTTAGGTTTACCTCTAATTTTTGTATCAAATCATCCATTTCGTATAGAGAGGTTTCAACTTTCTGGAAATCTTCTTTGACAATTTTGTAGTAATCATCTTTCATTTTTTCGAATTTGTGTTCGATATTTAGCACAATATCCAGCTGAGTTTAAAGCTCAGGATTGTCCATTTGGTTTTGTCCTTCAGTTAGATCATTCTTTAATTTCGTAAGCTGGCTTTTGATGCTGATACGCTGCGTTTAAGCGATGTGATATCTGCCATATTTAGAGTAAAGAATTTATCAAATTCAATGATAAGAATTATTCCATGGAATCTGGATGACCACCGGTTCGCTTAGGGTCAAAATGTGTGGTGAATGCGTAAATGAATCATAATTGCGAACTAACTGTAAAAATGCGTTTGTTTTGTAGCGTTCTTAGCGAGACAGTTTCAGAAACTGTTCGGAGAAATTAAATTATTGCAAGGTTGGCGTAGTTGCAGAGTTCTCCAAGAGAAGATGCTGCGGTGCCACAGGCGTGATTTTACAAGCACGGAACAGTATTGGTTTCAAATTCAGATCACTACGTAAAAAGGACTTTTGTGATCCTGAATTAAATAAGTCTAGCCATGATCTTGTTCGAAACATTTTCTGCCTGGACGTTAGCTGTTTGAAGCAAAGTCGTGTAACAGCCAGGGTAATCTTCTGCCTTTAAAACGGAAGACACAATTTCCTATCCGTCAGTTTCGGTTTCAGAAGGTTCCAATTTTATTTTTCGGGCAAAACAAGGAATTGTGCTGCAAACTATGGCGCGTTTCACACAGGGAAATTTTAACTTTGCATTATGAAATTAGATGTCTAAGCCATACACCGATAGCATCTACCCCCTTCCTTTAATTTATAACGTTTTTGCTCATCCGAGAGAGTTTTGCATTTTAATGCAGAGTTACAAAAAATACATACATTTTTAACAACAGTATTTAAAGTGGCAGAAGAAGGCAACATATATTTAAAATTAGACAGTCCATGATAAGAATTTCGTGGATGACGTCAGAGAATTTCAGGAAAGTTTAGTTATAATATTTGCAGATTCACGAGATTCAATTTCAGATTTTATAAATTTGATTAATTCGTTAACGTCCCCAATCTTAGTAGGATCACTCTAACGATGGAACTCTACGACTAAATCTTGGGGCAACTGCTTTAATAAAATTGGTACAAGTAAGTGACCATAATTTCCAGATGCAATTCCAGTGGATTTTAAATTTCTTATACTAATTTCACTCTCGTCATGTAGTTTTCGTAATCCCTTAAAATTGAAAGAGGATTTTACAGGTTCTAATATTCGATTCATGAAATGACTAATCAAATGGTCTTGCCTCTCAGATCTGTTCTTTAACAGAGATAAACACGACTTGTAATTTTCTTCAGTAAGAGAAAAACCAGAAACAATCTTATAAGCTTCGCCGGATAAAAAGGACTTTAAATATATGAATTTATCAACATTACTTAATGAATCATTAGAGTCAATTGTATTATTGAAGCTATTGAGGAATTCTAGAAATGTGCTAACATTTCCACTAAATGTGGAAATTCTGAACTTTGGTAAATTAATGCATGTTGCAAAATAGTTACTTCTTGCATTAGAAAACTTAAGCAGCAAGTAGTGCAATAGGCTTTTCATCAATTTTATACTTATCGATTTTACTTTTGATTTTGAACTCAGCTTCATTTATTTGCTCTTCATATTCAAAAGAGCTTTGAATTTCTGTTTCATATAATGCACTATCAGAAATTGAATCCTCAATTTCACTGTTAAGGGTTTTGGGATCTAATTATTTTGCTTCTAAACTTAATAAATGTCTCAAAAGTTGTTATTGACCGCTTTCATTTTTAATATCACAACCTTCGAAGAACAAATAAACCTTGTTAATTAATTTGATACAAGAAGTACGAGATATTTTCAGTTTCGTTTTCAACTTGTAAAGATTTTCCATTTTCATGCATAAAGTAAAGTTTACAGTACCTTTTTAAAAGTCCAACGATGAGTTATAATCCTAGATAAATGCAGAATTTCAAGAGCACCACGATTATTCATAAATTCAAGAGTATTAACACCATCTTCACCCAGTCTAATAATTCGCGGGTTTCGGTACCATGTAAATAAATTAACATTGCTTTCTTGATTACGCAATAATTTATCCGACGGTGAATAATGTATCATGAGTGAAACGGCATGAAGATGCAGGTTTTGTGAATTATTGGTAACATCAACAATATAAGGCACATGATTACACCATAGTGGAACAGGCCGAGAAAAAAATATATAAAATTTTAGGGAGTGAGCCGAGGTCACACCCCGCCTAGTGCCCGAATCAAGTTCGCTTCTACTGGAAAAAAAGAAATACTAGCATCAACAATGAGAACACATGGCGTTTACATGATTCCTTGACTCCGTCCAAGATCATGTGATTAACTGAATTCTTAACAAGCTTCCCAGCTATGCTTTCTAAATGGTCTCCAATCGATTGTGGGAATGTCAGTACAGGATCAAACTTTGTAGCTGACCTTTCCCAAACACATGTTAATTATAATCAATTCACGGCTAAAGTCCACTTGACTTCGACATTTAATGACAATGGTTACTAATGATTGATCGTTTCTTGAAGATTGTGGAGTTCGTTCATAAGGGGAAAAAGTTCAATATCTGGATGGTTTCTCCTTGAAGATATGAATCTCTTTGAAACGCCGACACACACATTTGTGGATCTATGTGGATACAATAAATGACCAGTCACGATGACTCAACTGATGAAAAGGATCAACATCTGACGGTCGTTAGGCACTAAACTATGTGCGTTATATGAAAACAGGTGTTGTTACATATGGACGGAATGCCAACTACCATGTGAGGGAAACGTTACAGTAGTCTTCTGAAAGGTGAAAAACTAGGCAGCGTGTAGCTGACACTTTTTCAAAATATATTTTTTATAAAACCGGATATACAATTGATTGCAATAATTAGGGCATCTTAAAAGTTGGAAATTACTTACATTTAAAAGTTTTTAAATATACCAGAATTATAAACAAAATAGTTACGTCGACAGTAAACTAGTTATGAAGAAGTGGCCAAAACATAACGCAAATTTAAAGGCTGGATTTTAGAAAAACGCGTCCCTCTTCAACTATACATCCGAAATCTGCGAATAATTATTATAATCACAAATGCATCTACTTTCACCTGTGAAATGATTTTGACAATTACATTAAAAGGATGGATGCAATCAAGAGGAATAGGAATTCGAGATGACAACAATATGCTCCCAAACAGGGCATTCATTTACTCAAAAACTCATATACTGAAGAATACAATTCCCAATTCAATATTAAATATACATAAATGTCCAGAATTATGGGCACTCTTAAGCCTCACTGATTAGGAAATACCTGTCGCAGTAACATTTTCTACACTAAGCCAAACATTGCAGTTCTTTGCATCTCTTTGAGACGCTCGTTGTGAATAAATCTGAACTCTTTCGCCTATATACACTTTAATCTTAATGTAGTAGAAAGTTGTAAGTTTTCCCCGTATGATTAATTCATTTGTTTTGCCACTGGATAATTGAAAGCGGCGTCATAATGCAAGGAATTTCGTACAAATAAGACATTAGAGAAGTGAAGCAATGATCGGAAAGTTTAGTCTCTTCGGAAGCAGGAAGGTAACCTTTCTACAGAGATTAGTATAATTTTACTATACGATAATTAGTTTAGGAATAAAAAGCAATTTTCGGATACTTTTATGAGCTTTCCCCCCGCATTAAAACATGGAAATGCAGATTTGTATTTAGATTTTCACAATCAGAACGGAAACATGGATGAGAAATACACTAACTGAAGAATACGATGGTATAGACTATGGACATTTCTCTTCTTCCAAGAGTTGGGGGAAAAACTTGCTGGATTTCGAGCTTTTCACATTGAAAGGACATTGATCTAATGTCTACTTTTCATTTTAATTTGCTCATTGTAAAGATATGTAATAGCTGTTATTCAAAATTAATACAACATTTAATATGGATTGAATAGTCCAAAAGCAAAAATTAGATAATTGAACTTCAGTTGAAAGCATAAATTTGTTTCCAGATGACTTACTTTAACTAACACTTGAAATCATGTCACTTTGTGAAAAACATATATGCCCCTGAATTGTTTTCAATTTATATATATAAACTTGTAATTAATATTCCTAGAGTGCTTGAACGAATGTCATGCAATTCCTATTTTTAATAAATGACAGTAATTGTTAATGCATGGTAACATTTTAAATAAATAATAATAAAACGTGGCTTATTACAAACACAGTTTTTTTTAATCCAGTTTCAAATTGCAAATCTCTGCGTTTCTGTCTTTAATATACGAGATAAACTAACGGAATACAAGCTCATTAAGTAGATAAATGAATAAACCACTTTTGTTTCAACTCTTTTTCCACTAACATCTATTTTTGTGATATTTCATCAGAGAATCTGCTAGAAAATTATTAAACAAAATGAACATTTCCCATTACAATCCTTCAGATTTAATTTTACAATCTGTTGTCTAAAAAGTAGAATAACAATGCCATCTTAATAGTGGCCCCGTTTTGCAAAGCGATTTATCATCGGTAACTGTAAAATATTTAAACATCTCGAAAAATAGATTAATGCAAATGCGTTAAAAAATGATAAAATAACCAAATAAATGCAGCTGTTGATATTCAAAGCATATTTAACAGTATTGAAATATTGTTCATTTATTAGAAATATAATTATAAAACAAATGCCAAGAACTCTCCAAAAAGCCAAATAATTCGTTAAATTCGAAGAATTATGCATAATTAAGTCCACAAATTTTTCAAAAACAGTCATTAAAATTTTAAAGAAACAGGGGAATTGCGCCCCCCCCACATATTGTTTACAGAAAAAGTGCGCGGAAGCAAACTAAGTTCAAAGGAAATCATTGTTATGTTTATTTGAACATTACAAAGACCAGCTCAACTTAACATTTGCATGAAAGGTGATTATGTAAAAAGGGTAAATAATACCCCATATGTGTTAAAATTTAATTTATAAAAACTATTAACATACAAAAATGCTTGTTCATCTGTGCATAAACCAGATGCAGCAACAAATGAATGACATGACAATACTAATGAAAATGTAGCAAATAAGTTCATACGATTATTAGAACAAAGAAAAATTTCATCTAATGAAAACTAGCTTCCTAGCATGCATGTTAAATATACAAAGAATTATACAATTTTTCTAAATATGAATAAGAAAAGCCACCCCCCCCCCCTCTTATTCCTATCAAGAAAAACTTCTTCAAAAGTTTCAAGCAAGAATATACACTTTATAAACGGCAAGATAAATATATGTATATAAACAATTCACACTTTAAAACTATCTTTTGCAAGATTATGCAATGGCAAATTAAATTTCAAATACTGTAAAAGAGTGGAGCTTTTAAAATTTAGCTAATTAGGTTTTTTTTTCTTTCAATCAAATATTTTACATATTACAATTACTTCATCTACTAAATTATTGCAGAATACTGGTTTAAAAATGGAATTCTAAGAAATATGAAGGGTTGGAATATCTACACCCTAAGCTTTCCGTTAATCAGCAGCTCCCGGATTTTGCATTTAAAGTATGTATTTATTAAGGTGTTAAAGCATAAAAACAGATCTTCTAACAGTGAATTGAGTTTCTGCCCTCAAAACCACTAAATTGAAGAGCAAGTATTTTGAGAAAATTTACTCTCCTAGTTCTACATTCTCAAATTGTAGTAGTGAAATATCTGGCTCATATGCTCAAGATCACCCAGGACAAAGAGTCTTACTTACATATGCTAAGGAGCTATACAGGATATCTATTTTGATATAAATCATCCGATTTTCATCCATTATATATTTCTCTTTTGTAGAAAGAATTATAAAGCAAATTGCTACAGATTCTACAGAACTTAATGTCAACAATGCAAGCATTGCTAGGATTCGGGCAGTTCACACCGCATTATAATTAACAGCCTTCAATTCCTTTTCAATTAAAAATTTGAAAGCAATAAATGATTTCATTCCTTTAAATAATCAAAATGCAGGGTACAGGCCATATTAAATTGTGCTCCATTGAAATGTCGTCATTATAAGAATTTAACAAAAAAAGGAAAGTTTTCGAACAAAACGGATTAATTTCATACAAAGTATACTGTTACTGGTTACTAAAACTTCTTGCTTTGTTAGTTCTAAATTACAAAGGTCTAAGAAAGTCTATAAGAGGAACAAGGCTTAAAGAATATGCATGTAAATAAAATTAATTAAACATTGAAAGGTATTCACCCAATTATTATTCTAATAGTAATTAAAGGATACATACTAAAATACTAACTTCTAAAATTTACTCTAGGTGCACACAAAACAGTAATAAAAAGAACAATACTTAAATCCTTCATGAATTCTGCTATCACAGTTTGAAGGTATAAAGAAAAGGCATTTAATAAGTACTAGAAAAAAACTAATTACATAGCTAATTAAATAATTCCAAATTTTAAATAAAAAGTGGCATAAAATAAATCCTTTCTAACCATCAGAGGAAGGATCAATCTTGTCATTCATGGTGTTTAAATTTCAAATGACAGTTGTAGACAGTATTTTGCAAAATTTTTGGTTTCCCAACAAGTAATTAAATTTGTATTATAAATCTCATCACCACCTCTAATATAATGACAATATTCATGTTGCACATATATAATGGAAACATGAGAATTTCTTCGATAAAATGGATAGAACTGAAGTCAATCACCTATCTTTGAATCAATAACAGATAATGATTATAGCAGCAATTTGTTTACATCACTATTGGATTTCTTTCTAAACCCCTTTCTTAAATACTCATTTTATAATTTTTTATATAAAACAATCCCTACACATTTCATACTTGCCAAATCATTAATTCTTCTAGCCTTCAGATGGTGTTTGTAAATAAAGAGGAATATTAATAAAGTTCGCTTTTACAATTAAACGGAAAGGGAAAGAGACATTTTTTATCTTCAAAAAGGAAGTTCAAAGAAAACTTTATGCAATTCATTTTCAAAGACTTTAATAATACATTCAAAAGTTAGGAATTAACAGGAGAAAGCCAATCTTTAAGAAGTATATTCAGAAGAATATTTATAAAACATTTATATTCTAGCATATAATGCCCCGATTTCTGAGTTTCTTTGAATTTCTTCAATTCAGTGTTTCATCCACCGGTTATATTTGAATACATACAAGTAAAGGTCAACATATTACTATTCTTATTATTTGCAGTGCATTTTAAATGGCATCTTAATCAGAAATAGGAAATTTACCTTTGATATTCTTAAAAGAATAGCTATAAAAATTGAAAAGACAGAGGAAAACTTAAAAACATTTTTTTTTTCTGCTTCTGTTAAATCAGAGTGAAATCAACAAGTTCAGTGTAGCATTTAGATAATTAAAATACAATCAAACCTTTATATATATCAAACCTGATGGTATCTAAAGGGAAAGAAATATCAATATAGATAGCAAAATTTTTATTATTTCCTCATTAAAAATGCACAATTTAACAAAAAAAAAATGACCCAAAAAATCATTTAAAGAAATACACAAATTTGCTTACAATTTACATTTTTTTTTTTTTTTGCAATGAGCTCATATTAGAAAAAAAAATTCAAGTTTACCAACAGATTTATACTTTTGTTAAGATCTTCTTTAGAGCACTTGATTTCCATTCAGAGGTTATATTCACCATTAGAAATTTAAAGCTATATTGAATTGAAACAAAAAGCATGCTCCAAATTACAAAAAGGATTCACAGGACAGATGTTTAGAATAGCATGATCCACAGGCAAGTATTAACAGTTTAATTTGTGAACACTCTTTCCTAAAATTTCTTTTGTAGTAAGAATCATTTTTTATTTGTTTACAATTATTTATATGAATGAAAACAATGGGTGCTTTATGATTGATATTATTTTTATAAAGTTCTGTTCAATCCGTAGAAATTTCTGATGATATAGAAAAACAATTTCTTATGAAAGAGCGACATTCACGGGAATACAGTTCAATATTTATAGATACCTGGAATTCAGCTGTACAAGACAGGCCTATTCAATGTGTGTTTATGCTAAAAAATTGAGAGACTACTTAATGATAAAAGTCCTTTAAATAAACAAGACTGAAAGTTAATATGACAGAGATAAACACAAAAAATATTCGTTATACCAAAAAGACAAAATTTTATGAAGATAAATGTGATGGTTATACTAAAATACATGAATTTGTTGTTCTTTTCCTTAGTAAATGCTCCTATTTTCTATTAGACAGTCGAGATTCATCTAAATTGTATTATAATGTTAATTTTTGAAGATAATTCAATAATGGATTTTTAACCATTTTTTTTAAAAAAGTTTAATAAGTTTTTAAAATATCTTTAAAAACCTATAGTAATTATAGAAAATAAATAAGTGAACAGGTAACATTAAAAGTAAATTTTTTTTTAAAAAAAACATTATAAAAAATAATATGAATCAAATACTTGGCTTCAAGAAAATCAAAAATCTTTTACATCTGACATAAAAATGTAAAACAAAACACAATTCCTTTTTTAAAGTTTCACATTGCATCATGTATGAATAATGAATGCCACATGGACAATTCTCAAACAATTTAAAGGAAGTGTGGAATCTACATATTTCACAGAACAAAAATTTTATAGTTATGAAGTCATTTGTATTTTCTTTCAATGCACAAACAGCTGAATTAAAAATTTGTATAGGACATAAAATCACATTTGATCATTTTTGGTTTTTGTGATATTCAACAATAAATGAGGGGGGGGGACATACACATACCTTTAAAAGAATCGGTCCACTTCCAAAATTTTCATTACAATACTCAAATTATTGAGATACATAAATATTTTACTGAAAAAACATTTGCAATGCATACTTTATTTAAATTAGCATATATTGAAAGTACTATTTCAAAAATGGAACAAATCTTTCTTGCAACACTTCTTCTTGAGCTAATGCAAGTTTATATTACAGAAAAAAAATATTTAAATTCAGATAAGAACAGAATGGAACTTTAACAATTTAATGCTTGAATGCTGAAAATATTTCACAAATTACTATCCCTTAAAAGAAATTTAAATAAACTTTTTCTATAATCAGTAAGACCAAAAGCAAGAAACAGAGCCAACTTTTACTCAAATATGCTGAATAATTTTAAGTTTATTTTACAGTTTGTAATATTATAAATATAGAGACTAGTATTAGTAAATTTCATTTTTTAAAAAATTGATGTTTTGAACATCATTTTGAAGAGCAGAAAAACATGCAAGAAATACAAAATCTTTTGAAATAAAAATATTATTAGATACATTTATGGTTAATGTAGGAATTTAACTGGTACTTTAAAATGGAGATTACTTTTTCTTTAATTATTTAGCAAAGTAGTAAATTAAAAATACATTAAATGTTATGCATATTGCCGTGATCTTTCATTTTTCTATAAGTTTCAATAAATGGAAAATCTTTAAGTGCATCAGTATATTAATTGACACTTTCCAAACAACAAGTTGAGCACTTAAAATATTTAAGAAATTTTCCCATATATCTACGGTTATCAAAATGTTAAGATTAAAAATCAAAATTTTAGTGAAGACAAATATCTTGAATTTCTATGTTAAAAATATACCATTTCATAAGCCAAATTTAGCCAATAACAATATCCCTGCAAATGTAAATAACAGGCACATATGGTTCAGATATACATATCTATACAAATATATTTGAATATTTTTTATCATGAAAACAACTATATCAATAAAATGCAAGAAAATCCTGTAAAATCTCACTCTTCCAATAACATTAAAAATAAAAATAACAATGATTTCCACATTTTATTATGAGAAACATTTCAGAGGAATGCAAATGGAAGAAGTCAGATGATGAAATCCTTTGATATTTTTTAGATGACTAGATATTTACACAAAAGGCCTTTAGCTTTCTTTTCCCCTTCTTTCTTACTTCAGAATTTGTGAAAAAGTTAAAAAAAAAAACATTAGAAGGCCATGGGTGAATATACAATCGCACCATAGCTGTCAGAAAAGTATGAAATACAGTTCATTTTTTACAGTAATGCATGAAGTGCTTCGGAATTCTAAGAGTTTTTTTTAATTTGTTCTAAGCATTTTCATTTGCTATTCGTAAGCATGTTAGATAACCTGAAAAGAAAAGAATTCAATGTCAGGCATGACATTATAAAAGTTTCGAAATGTGTATTAACCATTAAAATTAAGCTCAAACAATGAATGAAATAGTAATAAAATAAATATGCAACAAATTGATGTTCACTAAAAATTTATAAAACTCATAAACTTGAACGAGAAAATTGCAAACATACAGTTACTAAATAAAATACATTAGAGAGCATATCAACTGAAGTCATGTCTAATATGCATCAAGATAAAACAACATGGCTGCCACTCAAATCTGAAAAAAACATGCTACACTTTCCCTGAATGTATATGCAAGATACAAGGAAATGTGTGAACAGCACTTATGAGCTAGTATAATAGAATATTGTTTAAAGTGGAAAAATGTAATATTTTTCTATACGATAGCGTATTAAAACACATTTATATACAGAATTTTTTAAAAATCTTAATCTAGAATTTAGAAAGACAAAACTAATATATTAAGGGGGAGAGGAGTATATTAACCCAAATGCCATTTAACTATGGGGCACACAAAATTAAGGCAACAAGTGAAATGAAACCAGATATTTTCTTATATTACAAATCATCTGATGATTACTTAAAAAATAGCTGTACAAAGCAATATTCCTTTTTTTTTGCATTTATTTATTTTTAGCAGTTCAAGTATATGAGCATCGATTTCTGTAGATTTTTCAGCTATCCAATCCATGCAGATAATGAACATAATCCGTAACAAATAAGGTACAGTATATCTGTAGAGCCTAATCTCTCTCTCTTATTTAGTTATTTCACTTTCTGTGAACACATGCACAAATATTTCCTACATATCCTTAAATGACAAATAAAATGCAAAAAGTTTTAAAGTCTATAAAAATTCAGCTTTAAATTATTGTTCTTTAACTAAAAAGTTCGAAAAGAGTTTATTTTCGGACATTAAATTTAGCATTTTCGGATTTAAAGTGTCATCTTTTACTGTATTCCTTTTAGATATTAAGTGCGACATCATTGGTGATTCTTTAGAACTAGCAAGCAATCTTGAATATTTTTCTCTTTTGACATGACTAGTAAATGTCTATTTTCATTTATTACTTAGATTTAATTTCTTACAAAGCAAGCTGTATGAAATAAATGGATTTAGTGGAGCTTTTCGAGCCGATGCAGCAAAATCAGGGTTGATTTGTTTTATCCGTCCAACTCCTATTAAATACGGATTTTCAGCAGCACAATGTTTTAAAAAAGATTCTCTAATCTACTTTTAATTAGTTTCCAGTTTCTCAAATAATATACAAACAATTCAATAAACTCGACCACGGTTGGCTAAACACCACTATGCTGCTTCTGCAAATTGAATTTTGCTGCACTCTTGTCGGAGAAATGCATTCTATTCTTTCACACTGTTACAGAAATATAGCGAATGCTCATCATCTGCAGTTTGATAATCTCACGGCAAAAGAGCAACTATCTTCCAAATCGAAACTGGAATGATCCACACACACACAAATCAAAGAGAGAAAAGGGACGAATTTCCGTATTATAAAATCAAGAATGGAATTGTTCCGTTTTTAGAAACTAGATTTTCTTTATTCTTGCAATCTTTACAGATCGGCATTTTTTAGATCTATATTAATAAAAATGCAACTCGAAATGCGTTGCTAAGCGCAAAACTAGTGAACGGCTCGACCGATTCGGCTAATTTTTATTTCAATATTTTCGTTAAGACACGAGGATGGTTTTTATGGAGAGAAAAAATGAAAAAACTGCGAGGAAAATAGTTAAAAGGACACTTTTCTTACTTTCTCGCCAAAAATCTTCATTTCCTTCCCCCACACTGAGTAAGATAGCAGGAAGTAATAAATTATCATTTGTTTAGAAAGAAATGCGTGAAGTCAGTTGGTTTTCATTCATAGATAATGGGATGTTTAAAAAAGAAAGAAAATAGTTGCTTTTATTATTTGTCTGTATGAATATTTAATCTATGCCTGCTCGAAATAAAATCTGGGCAGGGAAGAAAAAAAAATAACAAAGCGAAAAAAAGGTTTGTAAAAAGAAAAGTAGTGAAGAAAAAAATAAGAGAAAAAAATAAGAAAAGAAAAGAAGGGTGTGTGTGTGTCACCATTATTTCCTCTGTGCGCGGCATTTTCCAAGCTGTTATTAAACTTTCGCAACTCTTGAAAACCAATTGTGTCTTTATTTGTTTAGTGTGTTTGCATTTATGAAAATATAAATCTCTATTATTCTATAAAAACGTATAATTTTAGACCTTTCTCTCCACCTCTACCATTTAAGTAAAATATCAATTCCGGGACAATCACTGCTCGGATAGAAAGAGAAAGATGAGTAGTACAATGAACAGAGCATCTGAAGAAAATAATACTATAGATGAATTATATGATTATCAAAATTTGTTTGGTTTAAAAATACTTTGGTGAAAAACCTGTTATGAGACACAGCTACATAAAATATTATATGAAAATTTTAGCTAGCATTAATACTGGCGAACCGACTGGTCGCCAAAGGCGGCTAGTGGGGAATAAAATAACTAAGAAAATTCCCTGCATTTTCCCTGTTATGAACATTTTTGAATTCCCTTTTATTTTCCCAGATTTTTTAATCTATATTTAAATTATGTGTTTTTCTGGTTCTTCTGGTGGCATGACAAGTCTGGAACAACCTGTTCAATAAAATGTTCCTAGTCCTTTAAAAAAGGACGGAGAAACCCAAGCTATAAAGAAAAATTTGGAAGTTCTGAAAGAACAAGTAACATTTTGCTTCTGAATTATTTTCCCACATATTTACATTTAAAAATAATGCATTATCAATCCATTAATCTTGAACATCAATTTTATTTAATGCTATACCAGACACTAAATAAAATTTTGCCAATAACAGTCAAAGGAAAATATTTTCCAGCACTTATTTTTTTCCGAAAATCATGCATGATTAATTCCATAGTATACTAAATAAAGTTTAAATAATTGCAAGTTTAATCACCACATTAGTTTTAATTACCATTCCATGGCTTCCTCTAAACCTTCTCCTTGAATTGCTGAGGTCTTAAATATTTGGAAGGTTCGGTTTTTTAATGCATCTAAACCTAGAGCTTGGTGAACTTCTGGAACAGTTAAAGCTCCTTCAATGTCCTGCTTGTTAGCTAAAACTACCAAAATTGCTTTCTTCAGTTCATCCTCCTGCAAAAATCATTTGCCTTTACATTACTTATGTATTTATAATTAACAACAATTTAACAAAGATTTTTTTGCCCATTTAATACATGCATTCCATTATGACATGACACATTTTAATTTAATAGAAATATAAGTGGAGATATTAAAACAATATTTACACATGAGAATATATTCTTTCATGATACAGAACTATCTTTTGCAGTTCTTTTCTACATCCCCCGAACAGAGAATAACGCAGGGAGGCCTCACAAGTCACATCCAAATCTACAACTGAATGTGTCCCAACCACTGTGACTAATTTTACCATTCAAAATGTCGAACGCCGAAAAGATATGGTATAACACATTTTGAACTTCGTAATATAATGAATAACAAAATATGCATTTTAAATGACTGAAACATTTTAGCCCATTTGTAATTTTAGCTATGAGACTGCATACAAATTTTATTTATTAAACTTTCTGATTTAATATACTCACATATATGCAAATATACAGATGTTGAACCTTTTCACATATTTGGTAAAAAAAACATGAAAATAATTTACAATTATGATTAAAAACTGCATTCCTAATTTTATTCACCTAGCTTTTCATCTTGAGTTTACATAAAAATCCTCTCACCCAAGTTGATTTTGTTCAACATATGATAGGAATCAATAAATTTGAAGTAAAGACAACATACCAAATTTCATTCAAAAAATGTATTTTTAGGACTAGTTCTGATAATTACAAAACTTTCTTTATGCATACAAGAATTTATTACTTTTTTAAAAATATGTGTTGGTTAATTAATAGTTATATTTTCTTCCGAAAATATTTTAAATTTTTAAAATGTGTTTACAATAGATTTAACAAATACATTGAATTATTCAAATGAAATAAATCATTCATTGAAGTTTGTGTATGTATTTAAATTCTAATAAATTTCCCAATTTTTATCTTAATTTAACCTATATTAACATCATTCTAAATGTTTTATTTAGTGATATCCTCTATCCCACTATCTATTTAATTATTTTTAACAAGTGCTTTAATCTAGAAGGCTTAAGCATTTCTTCGTGCTCTGAATGAAACGATAAAAATCACAAATCACTTACAACATTCTTTTAAAGATACTTAAGGTTTTCCTTCGTTAATTGACACATGTAAAAGAAATCCCAATTAAAATCTCATAGTAATATCATTGAAGAAAAATGCCTCCCGTGGTAAAATAAGCTAAAGTTAAAAGTCCAAAAGTTTCTTCTTTTCGGCCACGAACCTCTAAAAATAATGCTTACACACACACACACACACACACACAAACACACACACTGGTGGACAAAATTAAGAGATGGAAGGCCTTTTTACAAATATCTCGAGAAATACTGGAAAAAAAAGAATGAAATTTGGTATGGATATAACTTATAGTATGACAATAATGTGTGTAAAGCAAAAATTAATGTGCCCTTCATTGGCTAGAGTTATTGCCAATAGTTCAATGGCGACTGAATTTCATGATGAAAGATGGCATTGAAAGTGAGGCTTATACAGTATGTAGTCGCCTCTAATATGGTGTGTGGTCACCTCTGACAGATAAATAGCATTCACGACAAGTATGTGTGCTGTTAATAAGAGAGTTAAGGAGGCTTGTGGAAGACCCTGCAGAGCAGTTTTTAACTCCGGACTGGTTCTGTGTGAGGGTTGGCTAATCGCAACAGCCCTTCCAAGAGCATCCCAAGCATGTTCAATGGGGTTCAGGTCAGGAGATTTGGCTGGCCAATAAATCTAATGAATATCTTCGCTTTCCAGCTACTCCTCAATCAGGACAGCCCTATGTGGTCGGGCATATTCGTGCATGAAAACGAATTTAGGGCCAACAGCACCCCTGAAAAGATGCACATAGGGTTTTAGGATCACCTGCCTGTACCTCTGAGCATTCACGGAACCAGTGTCAAACAAATGCAGTGGGTGTGCAGGCATCTTGCCTGATCCCAGCCCAAACCATCAGTCCTCCAACAGTATAATGGTCCCTTTCCATGATGTTACTGGGATGGTATCGGCTCCCAGGCTCCCTCCAAATTGAATATTCGCCGAGAATCAGGTTGTAGACTGAATCTGGACTCATCTGTGAAGAGAACATTAGCCCATTGAAGCTGTGTCCAGTGTTGGTGCTGTCTGCACCATTGTACACGCTCTCTTTTGTGAGAAGGAGTGAGTGGGATGCAAATAGTGGGCTTCTTGGCATACAACCCTCTGTCATCAAGCTTCCTGACATCTGTCTTTCTTGAAAGGAATGTTCCTGTGGCAGCAGCAAGGTCCCATGACAGTTGAGTCGCTGTAGACGTCTCCTGGGGTTTGGCTGTAAGTAACAAATACTGGTCTTCATTGAGCGTTGTTGCTCTCGGACGATCTTGTCATGGTCTTCTGGACACTGTCCCACTGTTTTTAAACGACTCCACAAATTCGAAACAGCACTTGGAGTTACATCCAATTCCCTAGCAACCTGAGCTTGGAACTGTTTTTCAGTTTTACCCACAATTCTCCACTTCATACCTTCGTCTAAATGATGATGTTCACTCATTTCACTGAAAAATCAACAAGAAACAAGATTATTCAAGAAACAATACAAATCGCTACTGTGTTGTAGAATGGAATGAGTTTAGCAACTGGCTGCAAACTTTTATATCTCCTGTTGTCTTAGCAACGCCCACAAAAATACGTAAACTCATCTCAACGACGTCAGTGTTATAGTGCCATTATATGGCAACCAACTGTCCAGGTTTTATGTGATATTTTCCGAGAAATGTGTGAAAATGCCTTCCATCTCTTAATTTTGTCCATCAGTGTATATTTCAAACTCATGTTTTGTTCATACGAATTCTTATGCTGATTTCTCTCAATACCTCAGCATAAAATTCAGATATTTTTCATGAACTTCTAGGCTATTTTCACTTAGTCGAAGGTTGAAATACAATAAATGTTTTGGAGCTCACGATTTTCTTACCGTATTTAGCTATGAAAAAAAAAATTGAAATGATGATGATGCTTATTAATTAATCGTTTCTAAATAAAAATTAAATTCTTGCACAGGGTTTGTTGAACATACTTGTGCCACTTAAAACTCAGACTTATAAGGAGACATAATTTGGCTAAAACTGCAGATTATCTTACCAGAACAAATCAAATGAGTTTAACTATTCAAATTGCAAAGCAATAATTTCGAAAAAGAATGCATAATTTGCAAGTTTAAAAATAAGGAAATTAATTTGTGCAGGTATGCTTATGAACAAAATGTTATTTGACAAAACTGTATCTATGAATTAAAATGCCAATGAAAGTTTTATCAAATTCAGTACATTTCTTTAGGAATTTTAATGTTCTTTGCATTTTTTAATTATTAAAAGAAAGATTAATATTATTTAGAAAGATTTTCTTTTGGCTTACAGTTACTTTGGTTATTAGTCTGAATTGAATCTAGGTGCAAATTCGAGATAAGAATCAAAGTATCAATCCTTTTTTGATCCATTAATAGAGCAGATATTACAAAATTTGCCACTGTCAGAAAAACAAAATGATTAATTGAAATCTGATCATCGTACCATTGATAGAATGCAAATTTGGGTTAATAAATTTAGAATTAACTCCTACAAAAAAAAGGGGAACTCTACACAGATCTGTCTAAATAAAATTTTAGATCCAGGTGATTTCATATTTCCAGGTCATACATTCCAACTGTGAGTGTAATTTTAGGCCCAGGTCATTTCCAAATCACTCATACTCTATACACCTCCCAATCTCAGATTTTCATAAAATTTGTCTCAAATGCATTACTTATATAGAGTGGGGAAATGCCAGATTTCATATAGACATGTCTAACAATTTTTAAATTCTAGCTATGTAAATTTTCAAAAACTTATTTAAAAATAGTGAAAGTTTTTAAATTACTCTAGGTTCTCTCCTGAACTATAAAGGTGAGAGAGCCATCTTACAGCAGTTTTTAGGGTCTTTCTTGAGGTATACAGTATCATATATACACACACATTATATTTATATATTTATATATATATATATATATATATAAAGAAACCATTTTAAAAGAAGTATATAATAAATTGCCATTTTCATTATTAATTAGAAAGATACACAAATGTATTAAGAGAGCGCGTATGCTGCTATTCCTGAAGACACGGTGGAACTAAGATGAATAAATGATTGTCCCAGACGGCTCTTTTCCTGTATTTCCTTTTTGATTGGCACTCGCCTCAATCTCTTCCAGTCTGTTTCATTAGCTCTTTAGCACCGCTTGGGTGCACATCTCTCTCTTAAGGGTATGTTCTAGACTTCTTATTTTCTTGCTTGTTATTTTGCTAATATTGGTTTGTTTTTATTGTATTTAGTATTTTGTGATATATTTTTTTCTTCAATCTAGAATTTTATTTGTGAGTTTTTTTTCTGTCTTTTTTTTCTAATTGTCTTTTGTTTTTTTTTTGTGCTAAAAATTGATGCCTCTCTTCTACTTTAAAATTTGGAATTTTTCGGGTCATAAAAGAGTTAATTTTTTAGACATAAGTCTAACTCTTCACAGAAAAGAATTTCACTTTTTATTAGAATCCTTGCTTGATGGTGACCCTTGAGAAAGTCATCAGGCCGGATTTCTCCTTTTTCACATACATATCTGTTTTTTTTCATCTTTATATATAT
>JAOUZG010028879.1:260865-302526 GCA_026289955.1 Argiope argentata | reverse complement strand
TATATATATATATATATATATATATATATATATATATATGTGTGTGTGTGTGTGTGTGTGTGTGTGTGTGTGTGTGTGTTTTAGGCCAAAATCTTTTTTTTTTCTCTTCAAAATGTACATTTTTAAATTTTCCAAATTTATTTTATAAATAATTTATAGTGTTTTATGCAAAATATAAATTTTGGAATACTGATAGGTTATTTGCTAAAATAATTTTAAACTGAGGCTTGAGCTTTTTTCTTAATATCCAGTATCTAGCCAAATAGCAAAGAAGGTTTATTTTTACATTATCATGAAAATATATGCGCATAAATCTGAAAAAAAGATTACAATAATGAGTAGAAAGTAAAACTTTTTATTCAGTAGCCACCAGCATCATTTATCTCCACACCAAGCTGATGCAAGGGCTACAATGGCTGCCTCTTAAGCAGATCCCTAAATCGACTATCCACAAAAAATCTCACCATAGCTCTATAGCACTTTTTATCTTCTCAGCATCTGGTGCAAACATCAACACAGTTCTTATACTTAAAATGTAATACATTATCAGAGAGCCAATTAGGCAGAAGTTTTATTATAAAACCAAATTTTGGAAATTTTATTTGGTCAAAATATTTTAACTCCTTCTGAAACAAGTAATTTGGAAGGCATTTAATTTCCGTTCTAGTCATATGTTATATTTCCTAACTTCACTTAAAAAGGGACTTTTAATGCAGTTGCATTAAACAAATGCAGTTTGAGGCTTTCAAGAATCTGTGCATTGTTCTATTTATAGTTTTTAAACCTTTATATGAAATTTTATCTATTGTGACTTCATAGCATGAAAAACCCATCAGTCTCTTCAATGTTGCAGTTTTCCACAACAAATTCTGTTGATGCAGCTTCAGTCAGTGGTGACAGGGTAGTCAGATGTACACATGAAGCTTCTTTGATTTTATTTAATAGAAGTAGGCCATTGTTGTTATTTTATTTAGTAGTAGGATACATTTATCAACTGATGTTTGGAAAGTTACATTTGTTTATAATTTCAAGTGTAACATAACTCCTTCCAGTGGTACACAGGTTTCACTTTTGTCAAAACATCCACTACTGATAACTACAAATATCATCGCTTTATGGATATGAGAATAATGTACACAGGTCCAGATAAATAAAGAGAACAAATTACAAACTGACAGTAATTTTAATAATTGATTTCCATAAGATTTACTTTTCTGCAAATCAAAACCTAAACCACCAGTTCCTTCATTAGCATAGCTAAATATTTTAATACTTATATTTAAATATTTAAGTTTATTTTGAGATTTTAAGTTACTTTATCCATCCTGAAAATCAACTCAGAAATATTTAGTAATGATTTTGATGGTGTTTTGGAAATTAAATGTTCTGTGTTCCTTGAATAATCAATGCTTAGTCAAAATGGCTTATCAAAAACAATTCTGATACAGCCTATTCCTTTGGAATCCAGAAAGCATAGTCTACCTTAGTAATAATTTCAATTGTCCTTTCTAAAAATCGTGGCATTTGAATTTGATTTTCACATAGCACCCTATTCCACAGCAAAACCTTTTACCATGTAGTGTGGTTGAAAAATGTCACTCTACTTTAACTTAAAACACTCCTTATAAAAGAAAAAAGTTTATTATTACTTTTGTACTTGTTGTCAGATTCATCAGAAAATTACTTTATTGAAAGTTTTTATATTTTAATTTCCGAAATATGGTTGGGTCTAATTTGTTTTTTATAATTACATTTTAAGCTATCAAAGTTTTGGTAGTAATTTATTGACTTTTATAAAAGTTAAAAAGTACAAACATTTAGAGTTTTTCTTCCAGAAGTAAGAGGCATAAGTACGTTTGCTTCTCCAGAGGCTTTAGGAACAAAATGATTTTTACTAACCGCCGTCTCTAATCCCCGTTTTTATTAAAAGTTAGGTCTAGAATATTAATATTACTGTATCCGAGGTCAGATTGGGATTAAGCGAGTGTCTGTGAATCATTTGATTTTTGTAAATTTAAACAGAAACAAGTACTCACTTTGAAATAAATATTATAATTCTCATTTGGAATAGGGTGCTATTATAGTAAGGGTTTTTCTCCTTCCAATTTAATATGTGCAGTTATGCCTACAAGACAAATTATCTTTCAGGGAGAAGGGTACGTAAAATTTATGATTGATCTATAGATTTTTCCGATAACAGTAACAAATATTAAATTATTTATGATAAAATAGATTATTAAATACCTAGATGAATAGTTTGCTTGATGGGAGGTAAAATAATAATACTGCTGATAAATAGAAATTTTATAATGTTGGTTACACTGGTTTGCCTTTTGAGATTTTTTATTAGGTTTGAAGCATTAATTATTAAGGTTTTTTTAATGAAATACTTTAAAATATTTATTTTATATATTGTTTCTTATGCTTTTATAATTCCCATCGATAATTTGGTGTTACTTTAAAAACCAATTAAAACAAAATGCGTTTGCAAAAGTGTTAAATTTTCTTAGTATTAAATTATTTAAATTTTTGTAAACATGATTGAAACTGTACTATTACATCACTGATATTTGAAATGAATATTTTAATGAAGAATGAAACATACTAAAATTTTTTTTCCTTACATTCATCACTTGCTGATTAATCTCAATGTCATTAATACCCACATCATCTGTTCAGTTTCTAGGTTATGAACCTCCAGTTCAAGAAATCCATTACAAATGCTCTTGTATTGCAATGTAAACAACAGTGGGGTGTTTTTTTTTTTTTTTTGTCATTGCTTTTTTTAATGCAAATTTTTGCTATGGGATAAAATAAATCGAAGTTAAAATTTCAAAAGTTTTTCTTCTTCTTCTTCTTTTTTTTTTTTTTTTTGGTCCCACATCTTAAAAATTATATATGAATTTGTGATGTAATGGGAATTGCATTTAACTGAACATAAATCTCTTAAGGGCAGTGTACTTGCTTATTTCAATAATCTTACTCCCCTTTTCACAGGAGGCATTATCAAATGACACATTTATAACCCTTTTCAGACTTTATTACAAAACAACATTAATTCTTGTTTTTAACATTTATAGTCATAAACCTCACTAATGGAATACTTCCTGGCCTACTGCTATATATCCCCCCCTTTATTTTAATGATAGTAAAGAACATTTGTTAATTTTACTTAGTTCCTTAATTTTTTTCTAAAATTAAAATCAGTAAAGTAAAATTCATAAGGATGAATGGTGCTCCTGTGTAATACTCATCCTCAAGATAAGACTTACTGCTATGTACCACAACTAAGTGAAGCAGTCGCCTAATACTAACAAATTTGAATCTGCTAAAACAAGTAAGAGTTTTTTCTTCCTTGCATCTGTATAATTAGGCATTTAATAATTAGAATTTTTCACTAATTAAATTTTTTAAATGTCTAAAATTGAATATTTATCTAACCTTTTAAAAAAATTTAAACCTAAGAAAATTTAGGCATACTTAAATAAGTCTATTGTTACTTACTTCTTCCTACCTTCCAATACTTGGACGCATACTCTAAAATTTTTAAGCCTTTTTATTATAACAGGAGAAGGGGGGGATCAACAGATTACAAAAATATCCATACATAACATTTCATACAAAGATACAGTACCTGCTATTCATAGTGAAAAATAAACAGCATCTTCATGCCAAAATTTTTAACAATAGTTTAAAAATAAATAATTATTAAAAGGAACACCAAAGATGTTTTGTATAACTCAATGAAGAATACTGTTAGACATTTCTAAATCTTTAAAAAATTATTAAAATTAGAAAACAAATCTCAAAAACTTCATTACTTATTCTTAAATTGCAAATGATGTTTTATGGTCAGTTATCCTACCTGCAATGACTAATCCTACTTGATCTAGTGCAACTAACTGAGTACATGAGTCATGGACTTAAAAAGTATCAGAATAGCACAGTGTTCCCAGGCAGCCACCCTCCCAAATACTGACCATTAGTGAAGCTGTTTAATTACAAAGCTGTGAAAAGGCATGGCTGTAAGATCGCACCTGCACATAATGCTATATACAATAATAACAATGCTGACAATCCAATGCAAACATTTCCCTTTTTACACAAGCTATTTTAAATAGTCTAACAATTAAAATCACAAAAAAATTAAATAAGGCGTAAGAAATTTGTATAATTCATATAAGCTTCATTCAAAAAAAAAAAAAAAGATAAATGTTAAACAGAATGCAACTTAAAAATACTTTTGCATTACAAGCTCTATTGAAAAATATAAATCAACAATCATACGAAACACTTTTTAGGCCTATATTATAACTTGAATTCAGAACATAGAACTGAATGATTTAGATTATCATTCAGTCACAAAAATGTAAATTATTTTTCTTGTCTTCTATAAAGGAGTTTCTGATAGTCTAAATAATACAAATACAAAATACTACATTTGGTAAAATATTTTCTTTGCAGATGAACTTTAAACACATTTTAATAATGATCCTGTATCCCAGTACACAAAACTGAATTCATATATCACACAATTTAACAAATTATTAAAAATTACTATAAAGCACATTTTTTCTTCAAAATCTAAATTTAAGAAATAATTTTAGAATAAATGCCTTTCACATTTTTTAAAAATCAATTAACAAACAACTCAATATGTAAATAAGGTTGTTCAATTATATAATAAAGAATACAATGCTTTAAGTTTTTAATCAAACTACATATATATATTAAAATTTTAAAAAATTCTATTCATGCGAATTTGATGAAAATATATGAAAGTCAATATTTTATTCTGCTTATTCAAATTCCTTACCAAATACAGCTGAATCTAAATGAAATGTACAGATGTAAATTATGATAAGAGAAATAAAATTATAATAACTAATCTTTGTAAACATTAAATACAAACAATCATAAAAAAGGACCAACCTTTAACATAGAAACTAATTCATGTTTTGAAACCCCAATTCGATCCTTGTCAGCACTATCCACAACATATATTATTGCATCTGTATTGGAATAATAGCAGCGCCAATAGGGCCTAGTAGAAGAAGTAGTATGAAATAATTGTGAACAAAAAATTTTAAAAATTTCAGATAAAAAAGCTTATTTGTTTCCTATTATAATACAACTAGCCATCTTTGGTGGCCAGCCGGTTCACCAGTATTAATGCTCACTAAAATGTTCAATTAATATTTTATGTAACTTGGTCTCGTAACAGACTTTTCAGCTAAATATTTTTTAACTTCAAATTTTGATAGTCATATAATGTACTTATGCTATTATGTAGGCCTTAAGATTTTCTGTTCATTGTACTATTTATAACTTTCTTTCTATTTGTGAAACTAAACTTGAAATTTAAGTGGAAATGCTAAAACTACAATTAATATAGAAACCACATTTTTACTGAATCAGGGCTTGTCTTTAAATAATAAGTATGAGAAGTGAAAGCAGAGTCACTCGTCATAGAAGTCTTCTATGCACTACAGAATAATTTTCATAATTTACAACATCTAAAAGAATTATTCAGCAAAACTTCCACTGATTCATCATAAAATTCAGTTTTTAGATTTATTTTTAAAATTTTATAAGTACTGTGAATAATAATATTTTAATTTTTAGATTAATAATACTTCAAAAAATTATGAAATTAAAATCTTAGATAGTCCTTTTGTTTTTACGAATCATATTCTGTGAAATTTCTAGACACTCCAACTTTTAAATAAATTTTTACATCTTTTGCAATCAAATCTGACCAACTTATTAAGTTTAGGATATCACAATATCAGAAAAATCAACATTTTCATAATCTAGGTCAATCACTTTTGAGATATCTTAGAAGGTGATTGGTTTCTTTGAAACAGTCGATGAAGAGACCTAATATTGTCCCCTTATATTGAATAATGATATTGAAATTTTCATAAATTGGTCAGCTTTTGAGATTTATGTACTTTATTGAAATGCAAATAATTTTTATTTACAATATTAGATTCTCAAGAATATTTTGTTAAATATGATTCACAGGGCAGAGTTATCCTCCAATAATGGTAATTACTCAACATTTATTGACTTAATTTACATAGCGCCTAATTATTTATTTCATTGTTAAAACATTTATATAATGAAAAAATAATGTATTTATTTTTAAAATAGTTCGGATTTTATCATGTAAAAATGCCAAGATTTAGTTTAATTTTTAATTAATGGAAATTTCAAAAAAATCTCTCCAATGTATTACATTTCAACCTTCCTAAGTATATATGTGCCAAGTAAGGTAGCTCTAGATCATATGGTCTGGTTTGTAGAACACCAATACACACAAGTGTAAACACATTCTTCTAATTATAAGTCTAAGGGAAATACTGGGCATTAATTTTCCCACAATTGATATTTTTACTTAAATGGTGGGTGGCAAGGTCTAAAAGTGTACGTTTTTATTGAATAATAAGATTCATATTATCATAAATCAGTCAATTTTAATGATTGGTTCATTTAATTAATATGCAATTTTTCCTATTTAAAATATTAGTGGCTCAAGAATATTTTATTAAATATGACATGCAGAGCATAGATTCAAAAAGTTTTGAATCCGTAATTCATCAGAGCATTGATTGACCCAAATTACATAAAATGTAGCTATTTCATTTAGACCATTTTAATTGTAGTACTAAACAGTATTTATGCCTATTACTAAATATTTACAAATTGGCCATTGCATCCGTATTTGAATGGACATTCTGCATAAATTAAACCATGATTGCTTTCATGAAGGTGATTTATTGAATTAATAATATAGATAGGGAAGGATTATAGAAAACTTTATACTGCGTTTATTTTTTTGGAAAATATCATGTTTATTTATTTTATTTCATAGAATCGTGTACTGAAAATTACATTTTTTCTGGATTTAATTTGCAGTAATAATTAACTTATTTTTTCTCCAGTTTTTGACAATGTGATAGCAACATGCTGATGAATAATTTTTTGTCATGCTTGTGCAGAATTGTTATTTTGCACGAAATAAATTCTTGAAAAATATGGTTAAATATTTATTTAAAAATTCATTGTACATAAAAATTTAATTCGTAGGTAAAAAATTATATCATTAAAAAGATAATTTTTTGAATTTTAATTTAATATTAAAATCCTTTTTGTGTGATAATATTCTCGGAAGTTATCGCAAAAAAATTATTTAATTAAAATTTTAATTAAAAACTCAAAAAATCGCCCCGAGGTACACATTCTCGATCTCTAAGGTATAAATGCACAAAATTTGGTAGCTATAGGTCAAATTATGTGGCCTGTAAATGTTGATTTATTGTGTTGTATTTGAATTGTTCTGCATTGCATCACTCTTGTCCTCTCCGACAAAGCTTCGCTAATTCCTCTTTCCAAAGTTATTACAACTCAATTACAAAATATTCATCCAGGTGCATTCATACAGACTGGGAGTGTTAATGGTATTTGCAGATTATGCAGACTTTCTGCAAGCAAAGCCTCAAAAACGCCATTAATTATGGCTGCTGAACAGCATGTGGTCTTCATCCTCCAAGTCAAAATTTTCCGTTCTTAATCTCTTAACCAGATTCTGGACCATTGTACTAGCATGGCACTACTCATCTTTTTAAAGGCAATAAAGCATAATATATCATAAATGCTTCCTTTGTCTATTGTATCAAAGGGTGTAGAAAGAAGCTTTAAAAGAAATTGTTTCACCAACAAAATGCACTTAGAAAGAGCTCTAGGATGGTACAGACAAGAAAATGCAGAAAATTTTAATACAATAAGAAAGTGGCCGGTTAAAATCATTCAAAGCATGGGGCAAGAAATATTTTTGACAGTATATTTACTCCATTAATACAATGTTATAACCTTGTGTGAATGTAGGTTAAGGAATGATGAGTTTTAGAACATTAAATAGCAGATAATATACTAAAAACCATTATCAAAAATATTTGGTAACATTATTGTAGCTTCCCAATCCCATTGAAAATAAATTTTTAACTCTCACTTTTGTATCACTAACATTCACAGTCCCCCACCCTCTCCGCTTTACTACATTAGCATAAAAAACGACAGACATATAATACTTGCGACAGTGATAAGTGGGTTTGAATCAATGATTCATTTGGAATCGTAAATCATAATATCTCAGAGCACTGCAAGCATAAATAGAGGGTGGGGAGGGGAATTTCCCTCACTTTTTATTCTTTCAGTGTGAATATTAGATATATTAGATATATTTTCTTATGTGAATATTGGATATATTTATCAGAGAGAGTCTCCTGTTATATGTTTTAAGTATTTCTTTTTATATGGTTAGTAGTAGTTAACTCATTATATTAAAATAAATTCCTTAGTTTCATTTTAAAAGCAATCATATGGATCTTTCTTTCAAGAAACACTTAACTCGTCAATCTAGGATAATTTTTCACCAGAAACTCTTCAATCATTTTTTTAAAAAAATTCTAACTAATTTTATAAATTGCAGTCACAAATAATATACTGAAGAAGTGTACATTACAAAATAATACAGAAAACAATTACCTTATACTTGTCTGACCTCCAAGATCCCAAACTTGAAATTTCAAATTCTTATATGTGACTTGCTCAACATTAAAACCAATGGCTGAAATCATTACACAATAAAGTTATATTGTGGTAAACTCATTTATATATATAAATAAAACATTTTTGTACAAAATAAGTACATTGGTTTTTTAAATAAACAATAAGAGTAATACTATGATTAGTTTTGCAACTCTTAATTATTTATAGCAGAATGCTAAGCAAAGATGTTTTCATAAATTTCTTTAGAAACCTGAGAAAAAAAAAAGGAATACATTGATTTTAAATTTTAAAAAAAAGAGACAAAAGGATAACTTTTTAAAAAAATTTGAACCCTTGATGCCTGTTTATTTACTATCTAATTAGATGAAATTCATTTTAGATCATGAGTATTCATTTTAAAACAGCTAAGAGATAAATAGGATACATTAATGTTTATGTATGTTCTTTTTTTTTTTTCCTCCTTATGAGTAATTAATATTAACCTCAGCTTATTTACACAGGAATTTGATGTAAAATACTGATTCATTAAATAAATGTTGGTGTAATATTTTTTCACAAAAATTTAATTTTACATTCAAAATGTAAAAAGCACAAGTATTATTCACCTTTTTGATATTTCTAATATAAGTTACTATATTTTAATACTAAATAACAGTTGTATTCTTAACTGAATTCATCAATACATGGTGCTTTAATTCTTTCTGTCAAAGATAAATGCATCTAATACTGTATACCAAATTTCTGGTAGAACAGAAACTCATAAATATGATCCTAGAATCAAATATTGCAGATTTTTTTATTACCATTTATTGAATAATAAATTTATTGTCCGGTTTTTTTTTTTTTGTAATAAAATATTAACATCCAAATTGTAAAATACGAAGCGTCATTATAAGATGGTGAAATTAAAGATCATTTACATAGAAACAATATCTCTACCTTAACTGAGAGCCAGCTAAGCAAGGCAATTCCTCATCAATAATTGCAGTTATTCAAATCTTATAAAAATTAATGAAATTAATACAAATGTATAAACGAACATTGTTTTAATAATGAAACAAATGCAACTACTGATATTCAGAGCATATTTAACAATTCCATATCTTAATTCATTAATTAAAAATATACTTATAGGATAAATGCCCCAAACCCTCCAAAGAGTCAAATTTGAAGAAATATATGCAAATAAGAGAACAAATTTTCAAAAAATGCTGCTAATATTTTAAATGAATAGAGAAAATCTCTTTTTTTATAAATTGTATATTAAAAAAAATATGAAAAAACAATGCAGATTCAAAAAAAATCAGTGTTATATTTAATTGAATATAGCCCAACTTAACATCTGGATAAAAAATTATATAAAAAAAGTAAACTTTTAATATCAAATATTAACAATATGTTTAATTTATTAAAAACTTACCATTATACAAAAATATTTGTTTATCTATACACAAATCATATGGAGCAACAAATAAGTGACCTCAAAATAACAATTAAACTTGGATAAATTCATAAAATGATTAGAACTGAGGAAACTTAAACAACAGCCCTAACTCCATGAAAATTAGCTAGCCAGAATACATCATATGGCAAATTGGTAAAGCATTCTATCCTTTTGCCGAGAAATAGGATAACTGCTTTTTGTACTGATCTGGAGGAATCTATAGAATCTTTAAATATTAGTAGAGAGAGAAAAAATTTCACCCTTCTTATTTCCACAAAAGAAAATTTCTTGAAGGTACATAACCTTTGTAAACATTAAGACAAATATGTATATAAAGAGTGTCGAAATGTAAATGAGATCTTAGCTGTATCAAAGTTGTATCAAATCCCAGTGAATTAATAAGTTAACCAAGAGATAATATGGTGGTATTTCCAATTGCACAAGCACTGAAAATACTACCTCAATATCCTCATTCATTGAATGATGGGATTCCTCCAGATCAGTACAAAGAGCAGTTATCCAATTTCTTACAAGATGAAAAAAGTATATAGAATGGTTTGTCTTGCATAATGCATCCTATTTCAGTGATGAGGCGGATGCATAAACGTCAAGGACTAACCGCATCCTCAGCAGGCACACATTGTGATCAACAATTTCAACATTCGGAAGCTTGCATGGAAAAAATCATTACATTGTCATAGATGCAATTTTATTGAAATTTCAAAAACCCAAAACTTATGAATCATATAATATACAAGAAGCTTGGTTATGAAAAAGTTTGGGCACAGTGGGCACCCAAGCATCTGGATCCATCACCAACTCAGGAGTTTCTACACTGAAGCTACCCCTTTCCTTCTTAAAAGATGTGTTCAGTGTTTCAAAGTCAATGACAGTTATAAATTTATAAAAATTTATTGATTATTTATAAATTTTATCAGTGATTATTTATAAACTTATAGTAATTATAAAATTACTATTAAATTTAAATTATTTATAGATGTACTGTGTCGTATGATTTATTATTTCACTATTTTTTATAGAAGTTGTTACGGCACAATTTTTATAAATAACAATTGCACTATAAGACCATCAATAATTCGTAATATGCAAGGTCATGCAGTGTCAAATTCAGATTCAAAATAAAGTAAAAGTTCGCAAATATCAAAATTTTGTTAATTGTTTTTAATTCAATAAAATATTTCACATGTTAGCAATTAACAATTGTTTGCTAAAATCATTATTCCAGAATACAAGTTCAAAAGTAGAATTCAAGGATATAAAGAAAAGATGGAATGATCATGGTTGCATCTTAAATATTCCAGTAATCAATGATCTGAAGTTTGCCTTTAAAGTAAGTATGTGGGTATTTGTTAAATATAGAAAAGACTAGAAAACAATATATATCTTCCTAGAATGAATGTTATGTCTTATAGTATTGCTGTATGATATTTTAATCCTTTTTATTTATGATAAACTCATCTTTTAATTTTAATTAGAGGCTCGAGTATTCCAGGTGCTTTTATTGATTATTTACCTACTTTGTTTAAAATTTAGCTTTTTAGAAGAAAATAGTAACTTTTAAAATGCTTAGTATTATTAAAGGGAAGTAAAACAAGGTGCCTACAGAAATTGTGAAAAAAAAAATCACTGATTAAATTTTTATTTTCTTATTTAATTATATTAGTTTCCTGACTTTCTCTCTAATCAAAATCACTGTATGTTTCCATTATAAGTTATTTAAAACTTTTAGAAGCTATTTAATATAAAACGTATTTTTTACTTCAGTTTTTTTTAATGGAATGAACATCCTTAAAAAATTATTATATTTTTTATTTGCAAACTGTCAGAGAATATTATAATACTTGGGTCCAAAACTCCAAAATAATTTTAGAAACTTCAAAACTACCCTTGCAGCATAAGTCAAATTATGTTAAGAATAAAGATTATTATGTTATTTGTTCAAAACTTTATAACAGTTTTTTCCTGTACATATATGCAACATCAGAAAAAATTCACAAGCAGGAATCATGTGCTAGTTATAATGGAATAAAAATAACCCATAGTTTTAATGCGTAAGAAAAGGAAAGGAAGTAACAATTTAACATTATTCAAAATAATAGTTTATCAAAGGAATGCTTATATTCACATACTGAAAAGAAACTTTTTTTATTGTTCAAAAATCAGCATGACAAAATTAACATTAAGAAGAGGGAGAGATATTGATCACCTCTAGTGCTTCTTAAATGTAAGCTACAGAAAATTATGAACTTGTATGAAATTAAATACAAAATAACATTTTTGCCAACATCATACAAACCACTTAGTGATTACTTTTTTATTTTTATTTCGCAAATTCATAAACTTGGGCATCATTTTCTGCTGATTTTTCAGTCACTAGTTTTCTTTTGCAAACATTTCATTTGCTATCCTGATTTGCATCAGTTGGATAACTTTTCTTTTTCCTGAACTTTTCTCAAGTTTCATACTTTCTTGCAAATGTTAATTTATTATATTGAAGCAAATCTTATGAAATCAAACCACAATTACATAGAAGTTAAATCTTGTATAGCTCTTAGACCAATTAAAGGATTATTTTTTTTTTTTCAGATTTCCAACAAGCATAACTTTGTAATACTAAATTTATTTTCCCCCATAGCTGCACTGTAATAAGACCACACAAGAATAATTTTACAACCCCCACCAAGAAATTTTTTAGATTTTAAAATATAAGAACAGAAATCATCTAAGCTTAAGTTTCATTCAAAGAATCAAACTGTTCTTTGTATAAATTCTGTAGTTCCATTCTGTAGTATGAGAAAATATTTTGAATATATCATTTAATACATTAAAGGATGACAATAAAACAAGTTTTTATGACCATAAAAGTTCAGCTTTAAATTATTGTTCTTAAAATAAGTTTGATATCAGCTTACTTTTGGATATAAAATTTGACATTTTTGGACTTGGCATGTTATCTTCTCCAGTTTTCATTTCAGATATAAAGTCCAAAATCAGTTATGATTTTTTTCTTTTGAACAGACACAAACTTTTAAATGCTTTCTTCTTTTAGCAAGACTAATGCTTGTTCTTCCATAATACTTATGTTTATTAACTTCTTACCCAGCATTAGGTAGTAAATGGATTTTGTAGAATTTCTAATGCCTTCAGCAAAATCATGATTGATATTTTTATATGAATTAAATATGAATTTTGAGCAGCTGATTGTTTATAAAATTTCTTAATTATTATGAACAATTACACAATTTCTTAAATAATGAAAAAAAAAAAAAGACCATAAGCTCATATATGATTAACTAAATACAATGGTAATACTTCTACAAATTGAATGTTTCTCTCTGTCTTCCATCAGAGAAATTTATTCTATTTTCTCATCCAGTTAACAGTAGTTTCAACCAATCCTCATCAGCTGCAACCTAGGAATCTCACAGAATGAGAAAAATTGTCTCTGAAGTCAAAATTAGACTGATCAATACAGGGGGTAAAAACGAGTAGAAAAAGAATATGCTTCCATGAATTCACAATTAATTTTTGGTGCTATGGCTGTAATGTTCAATTATATTCTTGCAATGTTCAAAGATTGGTATTTCTAGATGATGAAAAAAGAGTAACTGAGGCTTAAAATTTCTTGCTTTTATGGCTTCTACTGCCTTATTTTCCACTTTTTAGATTTTTAAATACCCTATATTTTTCCAGTGTCGTTTCAACAATTTCTTCACATTTACTAGAATAACAAGTTGCAGCATAGATATAAAATTAGCAGGAACTACATGTACCTAATAATATACAATTCAGTAAATATTTACACTAAAGAAACTGCTAAACTATTATTTCAAACATTTTTTTCATTTAAAAAATAATAAGAAATAAATCGGTTTATTCAAAAATTAATGCTTTTTTATTGAATATAATTTTTAAATTTCATTTATTATAATAAACAACACTAGGCATAAGATATTGATTTATGAATAGTAACTCAAGTGAAAAAACTATTGTTTGCTTATTACAATATCTTTCCTGAAGGGCATGTTATGTATGCATCACCAGCAAACATCTCGCACAGTTGGGAGTATCATCCTTGCATTTCTAGAATCATGGGACAGAGATGTAAATGTGCAATTTAAACTGGAACAATTTTTAAATGCCACTAGATGGCTCCCAGTGGCCATTACTTTTGAAGTAAATTTAGTGTTAGTATCCTGTCTTTCAGTTAGATGATATTCAGCTTTTGGTATTTTACTCATCAGCTGTTGTGGTGGAAGGGGTAAGAGTAATGTAAATAAAACAGAGCTGGGTTGTATAACTTTCCATTAGATAGAATCATTCATATTTGTAGTCTCCATCTGAATTCCTTTCTTTGTCATAACTAGTGTTATGGAGTTTTGCCATCAACTCTGCTGTATTTTGCACAGTTTTTGGATAAATTTCTTGCACTTATCTTTTTATTACAAAAAGAGTTGGGTTCAGCTTATTATGGTGAAAGAAATAAATAAATAAAAACGATTTGTCAGAGGAAGAATGTGTCATATTATGAATGAATGAAAAATCTGAAAAGGAAGAAATAAGACAATATTAAGCCATAGACTTAGCAATGCAAAACAAGCCTTGAGGGATGATTTCCATCATGTACACTCCGTCCCATGTCTGATTGCATCTAGAATAGAGACCTCTCCTCCTCAAAGGGATAATATGCAAAAATTATAAATAATCAATTAATTTCAAAATCGAAATTCCAATCATTAAATTACTAATAAAAACAATTTAAAACAATCTGTCCCACTTTAAGTGATTTTCATTCTAATTTTAAAGCTCCTTTTTCAAAAGTTTGATGTTTGTAATTTCTTCCTCTACTTCTAAACTCTTTTCAAACTGTCTCAATACTTTTTCCCCTCCCCTTTTAATTCTTTCAGCTGATATCATGTTCCATTTTTAATATTTTTATTTACTTCTGTCTCGTTTCCTTGCATTCTTCATTTACAATTCTTTCAAAATTGGTTATTCCATCATTTACATGAATAATGCCATAAAAAAATCTTAAAATAAGTGTTTGTTCATTCCTATTCTCCCTTAGACAATCTTACCTGAGCAAAAAATATCTCTTAACATTACTGTGATTGCAAGAAAACATCATCAATTTAACAATGTTATAGCACCATGGCAAGATTTTGGGTTCGTGGAGAACAATTCGAACCAAAATTTATTGACTCTCCCTGTTCTTTTACCATCTTTAGCCTTGACTTTTTCTTTGCCACTTCTTTAAAACTGCCACCACCCTATTTGCAGAAGTTAGAACCATTTAATTACTCTCAAATAAGAAGCAATTGTAACTTTTCATTAAATAACATTTTATTCAAAGTTACCATTAAGTTGAAACAAGAAGCTGATTTTGCCACATCATAAGTCAGAAGAGATCAACAAAATTTTTTAGATGTATCCGATTCAAAATGTTTGAGTATCTTTAAGACACTCACTTAGTAGTTCTTCAAATGCTTTAGCTTTCTTAATATAACACTAAGAAAAGGTTTCTAGATCAATTTCTTTCTTTATTAATTTTACTATCTCTTACCAGCGACTTTGTACACATGGAAATTTTGATATGTATATGTGAGAACTGACAGTCTAATCACAATGTAAAATGTTATCAAAACCATATGCATGCATAAATTTTTAACATCAATTGGAACAATGCAAAAACGAATTTTAAGCACCAGTTGGGGTAATGCAATGCAGATTAGAAAATTTTAATTTCAATTCATCTATTTTATTTTTATTCAAAAGTACTTCTGAAGGAATCAAAAGATCTATTAATTAACAATGTTTAATTTTAAATTTATCATACACCATGAAAATAAACAGAATCGTTTGAAATAACCAGTCGAAAACATGTTATGTCTGACATCATTAGCATGAGGAAAAAAACTACTTAAAAGCCATGTACATAAAACTATAAAGATACTTTAAAAAATTTAATTGAAAATAATGAAAATAGGCAAAAGGAATATGTAGAGCAAGAAAAAAAATCAAAAGAAATGAACAGGAAATATCGAATTATATTAACACAAGAATAGTGTAAGAAAAAAAATTAATAAACCTTCCTTTAGAATAATAAGATAACATTAAAATGAAAAACAGAAAGAGAAAAATAAAAACAAAAGATTAGATTTTTTAAAAAAAATTTGTTCTGATAAAAAAGGCTTTCTGTCAGGAAATTCTACAATGAATTACAAAGAATTCCATTTCATAATATTAAAAGAATACCGGAAATAGAAAAATAAAAACAAATGTTTCAAAAAACTCAGGCAGATGTTTTCAATTTTTTATTTTTGGTGGGAAAAGTTAGTTTTTAATTAATAAAAATTTAACCACTCAATTAACTGGAATAAAAATTAGCCTATGTTCTTCTGTAGACTATAATCTATCTCTGTGCTAAATTTCATCCTATTTCCTTCTGCCGTTCTGGCATGATTTAACCCCATCATCCATCCATCCAAACTTTCACATTTATAATAGTAGTATAGATTATTTTTGTTTTTAAAGCCCACCTTTAAAATATTCTGTAACCTTAACCACACACCTTTCCACAAATAGTGATACTAGATTTGTGAGATCTTTCCCAAATGATGAGATAAGAGGCCCATTAGTTTGGCATTCAGTAAGAAATTTTCAAAATCCTTAGAAATCAAGAGAAAAAATACCAATTTCATGGGCAAAAGGAAGTAACTGATATATTCTTTAACAGTGACAAAGTTACGACTGATAGAAGTGTTTGTCTTCCTTTTCTAACTTCTCAGTAAAAACTTTTATATGCACGAGGATGCTCAAACAACTTTCCAATATTTCAAACATAGAATTTTCCAACCATTTAATAGCAAAAAAAAAAAAAAAAAAGCACAATATATAGAGAGCACTTTTAACAAACTTTAAATATATAATATAGAATTTTCATGAATCAAGATTTTTAAGTTTGGCTTTAACAGGGACAAAATACACAGAGTTACAAAAACCTTTCAGAACCCATTTTTTGGATTTCTAGATAATGTTTAATGTATGATGTCAGTTCTTTATAGAATTTGAAATTAACACTTGGGTCATCCATTGATACTTGAACAAGTTTTTTCAATTTCAAAAGTTGTTTCCTGATATGCTGTAAATAAATGTTCAGAACAGTTATGACCAAGAAAAGCTAAATTTAAATATATTTATTTCATGAACAGTCAAATACTAAATTCTATGGTTAATGTCTGTTTGCAGCTTTTCAGAAATTTTATTGAGAGATTCATCAAATCAATCACAAGGCACTTATATAAAAGCCATTCTTTCATAATTTTTTTAAAAAAATAAATAAGTTATTCCAAATATCAGGAAATACACCAGAGTTGTGTGTGACGATCTTATGCAGGCACGATAAAATCTCCAATTTGTAAACACCTGTCTTAAAAAGATTGAATTATGATTATTGTACTGATAAGAGCACTTAGAAGGGCTCTTATCAGTTTTATCCTAATGATACCTTGATGACAGGAAATGTATCACCCCCACCCCAATATTTGCTTGTTTTTTGTTATTATTTTGTAACACAAAGAACAATTATCAAAGTATCTATTATTAGGTATTTCTTGCAGCCATCTGAAATCTTATCTACATAATATTGAAGGAACACTAATTTGCTATTCTTTACTAACAGACAATTTACCTGAATAAACCATTCAAAACAAAAGCAAATACAAAGAATGTAGAAGATTGGATAACTCAAGAAACAGAATGAATTGACAATGCTAAGAAATCAAAATACATGATCTACACATACACACACAAAAATATAATTGAATGGTTAGAAATAAGTCTGGAAGCAAATTTTAACTGGAGAAAAATGATTTAATTTCAAATTATGTTAGTCCCTTGCATTTAAAAATAGAATAAGTCATGAAATACATTAACAATTATGTTTAAAAAGTAGACATTGAGTGAATGAAAAATAATAAGTAAAAAGAGTCAAAGCTTATCGTTCCAAAAGTTTCACTAGAATTATTGTCAGCCACACTCATAAACTTATAACTCTTCCTACCAGTGAAACTAAAAATGTCCCCATAACCGTGAAAGAAAGTTGCAGAGTTTTATAATTTATTTTGACAATGTTAGTCTTTAGATAAGGATAAATTATAGGGTGAATCAGTGATTGCCTGATATGAAATACTCTTTGGCAATTTTCCATGATTTTAAAATATATTTATGATTTTCCCTGACAGTAAAATTTCCCGATTTCCTGAATCTATCGCCAGCCTGTGAAATAAAAGAGCCTTTACAAGGAGACAATATTCAAAATTGTCATTTTATGCTTATTTCTAATTTAAATATAATAATGTTATATATATTAATTGTTTTTTTTATCCTATTTCAACAAAATTACAACTTTTGGTCATAAAAACTTACAAAATAAAAGATAGAAACTATAATATGATAAAATTTTTATTAAACTCACTAGGTATAGTTGTAACTACCTCTCCTACTTGTAGCCTATAGAGAATCGTAGTTTTTCCAGCACCATCTAAACCAAGAATGAGAATGCGCATTTCTCGGCTCCCTAAAAGATTCTTGAAATAACTAAAAATTCCACCTATAAGAATATTATACTTTAATCCCATGCAGAAATTTATAAAGGATATATATAGGCATTATTTAAATACTATAATTTAAGATAATATCAACATCGATAATAACTCCACCAAATAAATAAAAATACATCAGTGCTTTCAGTAGTATAACATATTTTGACTATTTGTTAAATGTTATGAGTGCAAAATGCATACTGATAAATATTACAAATTCAAATACATAAAATTAATTTCTATTATGCATTTGGCAAAAAACATATAATAGCAGAATAAAAGCAATGCATAAAATTAAAAGCATAAAACTTGAATAAGGTAATCAGCCACATGATAAATTTATAGAATTCCTTTTCAAAAGAATGTTCTACTAAAATATTGGCCAGGCAACTAAGTGATAGCCGCTTTTGTGGATAGATTCACTCTACACTTTTTTTTGTTTTGTTAACATGGCCAGAGCATCTAACCTATATATTTTTTTCTTACTGTGTAGACTTCTACTTATAATTAGTAAAAAAATTATTTAAAAACTAGCCGCCTTTGGCGACCAGTCGGTTCGCCAGTATTAATGCTCGCTAATATTTTATGTAGCATAACAGGTTTTTCACCAAAATATTTTTTAAACAAACAAATTTTGATAATCATATAATTCATTTATAGTATTATTTATTATTTTCTTCAGATGATCTGTTCACCGTACTACTCATCTTTCTCTTTCTATAAAAGCAATGATTGTACCGGAATTGATATTTTAAATGGTGGAGGGAAAGGTCTAAAATTCTGTTTTTATAGAATAATGAGATTCAAATTTTCATAAATGTAAACACACTAAACAAATAAAGACACAACTGGTTTTCAAGAGATGCAATAGCTTAAAAACAGTTTGGAAAATGCCTCGCACAGACGAAATAATGGTGACACACACATCTTTCTTTTCTTCACTAATTTTCTTTCTAGGAATCTTTTTTTCTTCGCTGCCCAAACTTTATTTTGAGCAGGCATAGATTATATATCCATTCAGACTAATAATAAAAGCAACTATTTTCTACGCATAGCGTTATCTATAAATGACAACCAACTGACTTTGCGTATTTCTTTCTAAACAAATCATAATTTATTACTTCCTGCTATCTTACTCAGTTGGTGTGAGGGAAGGAAATGAAGATTTTTGGCGGGAAAGTAAGAAAAGTGTCGTTTTAACTATTTTCCTCGCATTTTTTGTTTGTTTGTTTTTTCTCTCCATAAGAACCATCCTCGTGTCTTAACGAAAATATTTTTTAAAAAATTAGCCGAATCGGTCAAGCCGTTCAGTTTTGCACTTAGCAATGCATTTTTATTAATATATATGGAGAAACAGGACGTGCACTTCTGACATATTTTATTGTATTACTTCCGGAAAAGCAAGAACGCATCACAAGCACAAAAGAAGTTATGTGACATATATGGAGATGAGACCTTAAAAGAAACGCAATGTCGAAATTGGCTTGAAAGATTTTGTTCTGGTGATTTTTCACTGAAAAATGTACAACGATCTAGCCGCCCAGTCGAAGTGGATGAAACCCATATCACGGCCATTATTGATTCAGATCGTCACAGCACAACATGAGATATTGCAGAGGAGCTCAATGTATCACATACATACATTGAAAAAAAATTAACAACACTTGGTTATGTCAAGATACTTGATTTATGGATCCCTCACCAGCTAAAGGAAATTCATTTTACGCAATGGATTAATATCTGTTATCGCTTCTAAAACGCAATGAAAATTGTCAATTTCTGAAAAACCTAGTTACTGGCGACAAAAAGTGGACAGTTTATAAAAAGGTTACTCTCAAGAGATTGTGGGTGAGGCAAGAACAACCAGCCCAAACAACATCAAAAGCAGAAATTCACCAAAAAAAGATTTTGTTGTCAGTCTAGTAAGATTACAAAGGAATTTTGTACTTTGAACTCATGCCCCAGAACCAAACAATCAATTCAAATGTATATGTTGAGCAACTCGACAAACTGAACAATGCAACTGAAGAAAAGAGGCTGGTATATTCAAATTGGAAAGGTGTTGTTTTCCATCATGATAACGCAAGGCCCCACACATCTTTGGTCACTCGGCAAAAATTATTGGAACTGGGATGGGATGTCTTGTCATCCCCACCATATAGCCCTGATCTTGCACCTTCAGATTACCATTTGTGTCGTTCCATGCAAAACTTTAAATGGTAAAATTTTCAATAATGTGGATGATGTCAGTTCATACCTAATTCAGTTTTTTAATAGCACAGACCTCGACATTTTACGAACAGGGAATTTTAACACTACCAGAACGATGGGAAAAGGTCATCGACAAGAACAGGCAATATCTAATTGAATAAAGTTATTTTTTTTAACAAAAATTCTGAATTTTCCTTCTTATTTGAAATTGGCAATGACTTGGTTGCCAACCCGATAGTTTACTTGATTGAAAAATAAAATTTTATTTATTGTAATGCATAATTTCTTATTTATTAAGCTTTCAATATTATATCTTCTACAGTATCATCAGCATTTTAACTAGCTTAAAGAGAGGGGGTTGAAGGGAGAATTTACCTGTTAATTGTTTATTTTGATACTTACAAAAGTTACTTGCATGTTACAGAACAGACTTCTAAACCAGTTTACTTTTAAAGCAACTGGAAAAAGATTAAATAACATTGACATGAGAAACTTTAGGTTAGCAGAAAATTTCATCAACGTGAGAAGCAACAACTAATTTCATGCATAAAAATTATAAGAAATATTTATCTAATAGCAATTATATGCATTTTATAGCCTTATTCAGGGATGCCCAACCTATGGCCTGCAAATCTTGTTAATAAAATGACTGATTTAAAATGAAATGAGTTTTTCAAATAAACAAGGGAGGATCTGATATGAAAACAATTCTACATCAGAATAAATAATTTATAATTAATCATTAAGTTTATTAACTTTTTAATGCAGAGTGTTTCAGTTTGTTCCCTTCATAGCTACTTGCGAGTACGAGTTTTTGCATAAGACAAGCACACGGATGTGATCGCAACAATCCTTCTAATAAACACAGTGAGGTTATGCTAGCAGATCAGTTATTTCATAATCGCAGAAAACAGAACTGGTCAGATATTCTCTTTTGATTTTGCATTTTTAGTTAAGTATAATTTATTTTATAAAGGCATATAGAAATATTTTAATAAAATGAGAAAGAAAAGGAAAAAGAATTTTCAAAATTAGAAATTTCAAGATTCATAGACAGTTAAACATTGTTTTATCTAGTACAATGATATCGTCCCATGCTTAATATGTACTTGCAAAATTGCAGTGGCAAAAGAGTATAAAGTAATTCGGTATAATGAGACAGAGAATAAACATTTTGCATCCATGAAAGTATACGAATGATTGCAAAAAATAGAACAACTCAAACATTTTTTCAGCAGTCAAGCAAATTTTTTTCAAAAAAAGACATTTGAACTGGATTCATTCGTGGAAGTGAGATTAGATGTTGCTGAAATTATCGCTAAAGAATGTCGACTGTTCACATATAGGGATTTTGTTAAAAAGTGTTTGTTGATTGCATCAGAAAAACTTTGTCCAGAACGCAAAAAGGAAATTTGAATATATTAGCTTAAATAGAATGATTATTCAAAGAAGAATTCAGGAGTTGAATGAAGACATTGAAATTCAAGCAAAATCTACTGCTTCAAACTTTGTATATTTATCTTTAGCTGTTGATGAATCTACAGCTCGAACATCCATGGCCCAATTGTGTTAGTGATTGGAAATGTTAAAAATTATGTTATGTGAAAGAATGTAATGACTTGGAATTTTTCCCATGAAGAGGCAAACAACTGGAAGTGAAATTCTTTCCAGTTTAATATATTTGTGTAATGCAGCTTCCTTAAACATGAACAATTTGCTGGCAGTAGGACAGATGGTGCAAAATCAATGACTGGTAAAAAAATTGGAATGGTTACGCTGTTAAAAGAACACCTTGCCCAGTGTGGTGTAGAATTGTTGTAGTTTCATTGCATTAATTATCAAGAGAGTTTATGTGGTAAAAAATTAGGATTTGCAAATCTAATTCAGTGTGTATCTGAAGCAATTAACTATATTTGTAGTAATGCCTTCAAATATAGGGAATTCAAATAATTTTTAAAGGAATTTGACAATCTGCCTTCTGATATTCTTTGATATACAGAAATTTGATGGTTCCGTCAAAGAGTTGCCCTTAAGTGTTTTATGGAACTATTTGATGAAATTAATATATTTCGAAATGACCATGGTAGAAATACCAGATGGTTAAAAAAAAGCAAGTTTCCAGCGTGATTTGACTTTTCCCACAGACATAACAGGCCATTTGAATGACTTAACACAAAATTACCAGGAAAAAATCAATTCATTTTTCAATAAATAATGTAAAGACTCATTAATTTACAAATTTTGATTAATTTTTTCTCAAAATTTAAATTGTATTCTCTGTATAATCACCAAATATTTTGTTCTATTATTCTATTTCAAGTTTGCCACCTTTTTAGAAGGACTCCCCCCTTTTTTTGGAGGTAAGGTATTTTAATCACATCTATAATGTTTGTATTTTATTTATTTATTGCATAGTGTATGCATGAGTAAAATAAGTAAGGTAATAAATATAATTCATACGTATTGCCATAAAAAAAAATAGCACTTTCACATTTATAACATGTTTTAGCATTCACATACTAGTTTTGCCCTTGATATGATCCTTTATCATATTTTAGCTTCCCATCTTGAAACAGTTTTACATCCCTGGCCTTATTGAAATTTTTAAGTATTACATTATGATTAAAAGTAAACAAAATTCAAAATTTCTCAAGTAAAATATCTGACATTAACGTTTACTCAACTCGAAAGGAAAAACTTGTTACAAGCAGAAAGCCCTCTGCTAAGGCATAATCTCTAACTATAGAAATCTCCATTAGCAAATCAAACCAATAAAAAACTGAAAGTTCACTCCTTCCCAACTTCAAAACAAAAGTAGACTATTTTTACAGATATAATAATAGAATTGATAATGTCTCAATTTATTTTAATATCAACATCTGCAAAAAAATTGTATTCTGATCAATAATTTTTTAAAACCTTGCATGTAATATACAAGACAGGAAATATACACCAAACAAGCCTGTAATACAACATCTGAAAGTTGGTCCCCATGAGAAGATGATTTACAAATGAAATTCGACTTCCTTCTTTCAAAAAATATCCAAAAGAAAACTTGTTTTGAATTTAATTAAATTTTTAAAGATTTCGATAACAGTTTTGAGGCTTCATTCAAAAATAAATGTTAATTGCAGCTCAAATTATCTTTGTTACTTAACAATCTCTTTAAAAAAATATTTTATTGCAATAAAAACATCTTGCAAGATTATTTCAGCATTAAATAAATTTATATTGTTTTTTATAATTTTCATTTATTTCTCTTCTTACAAATATGAATTCATTTTAGACAACAAATAGGCTTTCAAATTAATAAATGAACTGAGCTGAATAACTGAAACATTTTAGTTAATAAAAAAGACAATTGCTCCAGTTTAACTAAAGAGAAAAAAAGTGAAGAATATAACACATACCATGAGCTCAAGAACATTGGCAAACTAAATTATAATAGTAATAATCTCGATTTTCTGATCAAATTATTTAACTTAGAATTTTGACCACACAATTAGTATCAAATTAAAGGCAAAAAATTTTTCATTCAACTACAAGAATATATTGGCGAAACATATACAATTACAATAAAAAATTGCAAAATCACTATTTTCAAAGCTCCAAAATTGGAAAGAATCAAAATGACTGTAATGACATTCAATTGTATTAATATATAAATGGTATAAGGATTTCCAAAATATCTACAGAAACAATGTACAATAATATATCAATTAGTGTACAATTTTATATCATATATTAAAATGATATAAAAAAATTCATCAAACATAATTTAAATTAGTATTCGGTAACATATTCTAGAGTTTCTTAAATCAATAGCATGAAAAGTAAATTTTAATCATAAAATAAGACAGCTATTTTAAATATTGTATCTCTTGATAAAAACCATTAAAAAATCATTGTGATTATTCGCACGCATTTGTCTCAGCTGAAATTGCATTTTAAGAATTGAAATAAAAAAAATTCAGTAAAAGGAATTTCTATTCCAAAAATGATGGATAACTTCATAATTTATTCTTCATCAATATACACAACTTCTCACTGCAGTTTTTTATATATATAATTTTACAATCTATTTGCATGTATTCAGAAAAATGCCACTAAAATAAACATTGTTAAACAAAATCGGCTTAGAGTTACAGCAAATTTTCAAATGCCATCATTTAGTAATCTGTCAAAGAGGTGGAAGATTGAAAATCAAAATTGATATAAAATAATAGACAAAAATAAATATCAAGATCTCATACCCATTCTTTCAAAATATATTCCCTAAATAAAATGTAAACTTTCTTATTAATGATATTAGGCCGATTTCAGCTAAGCATAACACCAATATCTACAGAAGAAAATTTTCCGACAGCTGAGAAACCGACTCTCACAACATTCATTAAACGTGTCTTAACGAAAGTGTTGCCACTAATAGCGTAATCACATTTAAAAAAAAGGTAGATAAAAAAAATTAAAAAATGTAGAATGAAAATGTTATACATATATATATATATATATATATTCTTCTAAGCGTGTGTATGTGACTGAACTCCTCCTAAAACACTGGACCGGTTTTGATTAAATTTTTGTGTCTTCGAGTGGATTCGCGAATGGTTTAGATTCACAATTCCGTCTACTTCAAAATGTAAAATTTTAATTATTAATTATAAACTAACTTTCCAGCCGAAATAACTTCCTTCCCCCATCGCGAAATGAGAACGCTTTTAGGTTTTTTTTTCCTAACACTAATGAGGTTAGGCTTAACATGTTTGCAGTCGATTATTTCACAAGGTTCTGTTTATTTTCATTGCACTTATTGCTTTTAAAGTTGAACATCGTTAATTAATCGACCTTTAATATTCATTCTAATGTACTTTTGAATTAAAATAAAACAGAATAAAGGAAATTAAAAAATTCTAATCTGCCTAGTGTTGTGGAAATGTGTTATCCGTTTCCCAATTTCCAAATAGAATTGCTGATTTTGGATAAAATCGTGTATCTTTAATATAACATTCACAAACAAAGTTTATGGGATATAAATCTTTGACCTAAACTTATTGTTTTGATTGAATCTATTTTGTAATTTTTGACAATTTTTTAGAAGTAGTTCCCTATTGTAAGGCTGATAGAAACCGAAAATCGAATTTGTGTTTTAGACGATTTTTTCCCAATCCATTAAAAACAATATTTAATACAAAACTACAAATCAATTTGATACAAAGTCAAAAATTCCTAAAGCAAATAGAATTTACATTCTCGTGAAAACTCTATTTCTTTAGGGAACAACAGACGATCCTTCCCTTAACTGATTAGTTCCGAATGTGATAAATATCTATACTTTATGTGTTAAATCTATACACCAAATTTTATTCATCTAGCTATCTTGCTTTTATCATAACTTATTTTCACTCAACCGGACACATAGGCTACTCATAAATGGAAGGGAGGAAAGATGGAATTAATCATGAATAGATTTCAATCAAAATTTAGTAGAAAATAAATTTGGTGCAAATACCATAAATCAAATTTCATATGGCGAGTTCAAAGTAGAGATGCATAATCCACCTTTTTTTGAGAAACAAAGAATTTTGCTACTGCTATTTTCAATATTTGTTCCAAATATCGATTATTTCAATCATGTTATTAATTAAAAATTATTAATTATTATTAAATTAAAAACTTATTAATTATAATTAATACTTAATTTACTAATGTAAGAAACACGTGGTCGAATTAATTTTTTCTATTTCAACTTATTTTTTAAATTGTTTTTCAATACAATTAATTTAATTTATTTATTGGAATAAAGAATTTTCTGGAAAAGGTAATTAAAAAATAAATATCATTTCTTTAAAATTTTCCATTTATTTCTAAATTCTATCAATAGATGCTGCTAGCGAAGTAAATATACTTAATGGCCATTCCGTCCAGAGACGGCTACGACTCATTTCACCGGCAATAACAATAATCTTCATAGGATAGCGGATTGTCAAATGTGAGTATTGGAAAATCAAGGTCTCTACAATTGAGGGGAAGGGTGACTAATAAATTTACAGTGAATTTATCGGAAAGTGAGAAGTCACTGCTTCGATAGATTTCAGTGATATGCAATTCAGTGTTACGATTATTCCAAGAATAACCACTCTGTTCACTTTTCAATCCATTCACAGATTTCGCCTTTTATCTTTATTCCCGGAACCATGAGGACACAAGGGATAATGCTCTGCGTTTCTAGGAGCTCCTTTCCTCCCTCTGGAGCGCCAGGAATCACCCGATAACCTTCTTTTCTTTCAGAGCTGTCGGCTCAAGCCTTTTTGAGATAGCATATTGTCAATACGGGAAGTTGCGACAATATGCGATTTTAGATTGAAAGGAATCCACAAATTTTTTTTATTCCTCTTTCACTTACGGCATATTTGCCTATAGCCACTTTAGGATTTTACATTAATATCGAACATAAAACTGAATTCGACTGACTCCTTCAATGTCTTTTTGGCCCATTCATTAAAAAATCAGACTATCGTATATTATTTTTTAAGAATCATGAATACAATATTTTTTTTATTATTCAATACATTTTTCAGTGTTGGAAGGTAAAATTATCATTACTGAGATATCAACACAATATTGCGATTAATTTACTTGAATTTTAAATTGCAGTTTATGATAATTCTATCTCATTTTTTGCGGTTTTGGACAACGATGCATTGTCTAGTGTTTATCATGAGGTTTCATCATGCATTAACTGGAGAATGATTAATTTTATATTAATAATTTTTTTAATTGGTTATTTTTTACGCATTATACAATAAAGAAATCTTATATTCATTTTTGTTAAACACATTTTGAAAAGAAAAAGCTTTCGTGTAAATATTTCTCATACAAAATGCATAGTTTTATCGTTGTAAAAGACATCATTTCTTTCTTGCACAGAATTCGAAATAATCATTAGATGAATGGATTATTCTAAGCATAACTAATTTTATATTCATTTTATAGGCTTTTTGTATTCAAAAAAATATTTTGAAATAAATATATACACTTTTTTTTTCTAAAATGTATGTTTTAAATATTATTTTTATGGATGGATGACGTAATATATTTATACATTGCTCTGAATGGAGATTCTTTTATAATTGAATTTCTCCATTTCCTATATTATTTACTACTTTTAAGTGTCACAAATTTAGTAAAGATATTGTGTTTCCCTTCTGGACATTTTCTGCTCAACAGAGGGAGATTAATTCCCAAATACCCGGAAAGAGTGTCAATGTTGCTTATCGCGACGAATTTTCTTTTTGAAAGAAGAATCGATGCTCCTTTTTTTTCAATTTCTGAAAAAAATTAAAATTGCTTTATAATTTCAAAGCGCAGCAATTCTGTGTGGGAATTGTAAATCGTTTTTCAATTGTTAATGTGTGTGTGTGTGTATTTTTAAGAATAATTAATGCTTTTTTGATTTCATAGTATCGAAAAAATAGTATTGTTAGAATATTTTATAATCATTAATGACTTAAAACCTTAATTATTTACTCTGCTCTTATTATATCACATTTCTTCATAGTATTCATTAAAATGTTGCGAATACTATGTTTGCTTCTCGTAACCTCTGGAAAAATAAAAGTTTTACTAAATTAAATTTTTTTAACAATTTTTCTAAGAGTTAAATTTCCTGCTGCATCGTCATTAAGTGAATGTATATATTATTTTGTGTTCATAAAAATAAAAAGAAAATATTTTGATTTTACAATAAAATAATAATTAAGTAAGATTTAAGGTGTACAATTGCCTTAAAATTCAAATTATAACAAATGGTATTATACAATAAGCGACCAATTTAATAAATAATATTCCTACCTGGAATAAAATTTTAAAGCAAATGAAAAATCCCTTGTGTTCCTCCAAATGTCATTTAAATATATTTTTCAGAGTACTTTATAAACGTTCTTTTTTTTTTTTGCTCTCTCTCTCTCTCTCTTGCATAAAATCGCATACTCTCCAGTGATTTTGCATTTTAACTTCATTTACTTTTTAACATTAAGTAAATATTTCTCATACAAAATGCATAGTTTTATGGATATGATTTCAAAGATCGGTGTAAAAAAATCATTCCTTGTATAGAATTAAAAATAATCATTAGATGAATGGATTATTCTAAGCATAACTAATTTTATATTCATTTTATCGGCTTTCAGTATTCTTAAAAAAATATTTTGAAAAATATATAAAAAAAACTTTTTTTTTCTAAAATGTCTGTTTTAAATATAAATTTAAAGAATGGATAACGTAATATATTTATCTATTGCTCTGAAAGGAGATTCTTTTAAAATTAAATTTCTCCATTTCCTACATGGTTTAATAATTTCTACATTGTTTACTACTTTTAAGTGTTACAAATTTTGTAAAGATATTGTTTTCCCCTTCTGGACTATAGAGGATAATTAATTCCAGCCACCTGGAAACAGCGTCACTGTTGCTTATCGAATCGTATTTTCGCTTTGTGAGAATAGCTCATTCTTTTTATTTATTTCTAAGAAAAATTAAAATTATCTTATAATTTCAAGATGCAGCCATTCTGTGAGGGAATTGGAAATCGTTTTTCAATTTTTATGTATAACACTACATAAAACATGCTTCAAAAAATATATTTATAATTTTTCCTTTGATGAGATTCTAGTTGTCATAAATTAAACGTGTTCGATCTTTTGAAGTTTTTTTTTTTAAATTTTTAACTTATTAAAACATTTTTTATTTCATATAATGGTAAAATTATTTCTCAAAATTATGGTGAACGATTTATTTCCTAAAACAAAACAAAAAAAATGTATATATTTGCATAATTTTTACATGGGGTGAATTTATTTCTTGTTCTGCTATTAATTTGTGAATGTGTATTTTTAAGAATAACTAAAACTGGTTTGATTTCATAGTATCGAAAAAAGAGTGTTAAAATATTTTATAACCATTAATGAATTAAAATCTTAATTATTCATTCTGCCATTATCATATCACATTTCTTCATACAATACAAAGTTTACTTTTCGTAAGCTCCAGAAAAAAAAGATTTTTACTCAATTAAAAAAAAATTTCATTAATAATCTCATTCTAAAACACTATTCTTCAAGTTTACCGTAGAAGGGCTAGGACTTTCAACTTTTTTACAATTTTTCTATGAGTTAATTTTCTACTGCATTGTCATTAAGCGATTATATATATTCTTTTGTGTTCACAAGAATTAAGAAGAAAATAATTTGATTTTACAATAAAATAATAACTAGGTAAGACTTATAAGATGCACAACTGTATTAAATTTCAAATTATTACAAATGACATAATACAATAAGCGTCAATTTTTGTAATTAATATCATTACCTGGAATAAAATTTTAAATCAGATTTAAAAAATCCCTATTTTCCATCCAAATGTCATTTAAACTCATTTTCAGAATATTTTATGAACTATCCTTTTTACATAAAATCGTATACTCTCCAGCGACTTCGTATTTTAATTTCATTAATTTTTTTAACATTAAGTCAGATAAATTATGTTTTGAGAACATTTTGAATTAAAATTTACAATAATCACAATGAAGATTAATGAATCAAATATATTCACCAGCGGTTTAAAAAAGAGATTCTTAAAAATTATCAATTTCAAATTTAGTAAATAATAATATAAAATTAGTCTCATAACAATAGTTTTTTTTTTAATTTAAAACTACAGCTTTTAACTCTTTAACCTCCAAGCCCTTTTCAAGAAGCACTCCCTTTAACATCCAGACTTTCTCGGATGTCTCTGGACGACATGGACTCTTTCAAGCTGAGGGGCAGTTACTTAATGGGGTCCGAAGTAATAAATCTGTCACAGTTCCCCTCAGAGCTATTGCTTTGCAGTTTACCGAGAAGGAGTTGCATTTTCAACCGGTCGAAGTGTTCTAATGTGTTGATACATTTTAGCGTGAAACGTTTCGTTCATCGACTTTATGTGGTATTTTTTTTCATCGGCAAATATTTGACAATTTCTTTTTAGAATATCATTTCGAAAATAGTTTTTAAAAAATTTATATTAGATTTCAAACCATTGAAATAAAAACTGGCATTAATGCCAATTTCAAAAACATCGTACTTTTTTTTTTAATTTTCCCCCGATATACTTTTAAAATATCAATACAATATTTTATTGTCGAAATTAAATAATAATATAGATATTAGAATGCAATTTCTTTTACATTATAATAGTATGCGACGTGTATATTGTATAAATGAATGCAATTAGAATATTTTTTACTTGGTACAGATGTCAATTCAATTTAATGACAGACGAGATAATGTTTTAAATCTTTATTTGATATTGAAATGAAAGCATACCTTCAATTAAAAAAATGTGAAAACAAGCGCCTTTTGAAAGACAATTCTAAAATTTGTTCTTTTAACATTCAGTTGAGAATTCTTTTACTTTTTGCCGTCAGTATCAACTTTATTTAATATATATTGTTACTCTCATTGAATTTTTGAATATAAAACATTATTTTGAATCGTAATACAAAGAGTCTTTACCTTCACTTAAATTTTTAAAAATGTTTTCATGTTTTGTTTTCGAAAGCTTATACATTCTTGTTACTGCTTAAATAATCGAAAAGGAGTGTGAGATAAATATATATTCCAAAAATATTTCTATCTCATCTATAAAAGCAATTCGATAAATCAAATAACATTTTTTAAACATTATTTAATACTGATATTAAAAATTGCTCAATAAATTTAGGAAAAATATTACTCAGTGAAATATATATCGTAAACACATTCCTTCTGTTTTTAGCCCGAGCATTTTACTTTAGTTTATCATAAATATTACTTTTTTTTGGTATAAACCATAAGGCTAAATTTTTTAAGCATAATTTCGGATTTTAAAATGTTATTTAATTTTTCTTTAGTATTGTTAAGACAAGATCTAATTACAATGAAATAAAATGAATTTTAGAACGAACGTTCTATATTAAGTTTCCATAAATTTACGCATGGGTATATCACGCACAAATTTTAATAAATCACTTTTCAATCATTGAAATAAAAGTTAGAACAAATATCTACAAAAAAAAATCCTTATTTTTCATAAAACTTAAAATGTCAATAAAACAATCGTTTGTCAATAGTAGATAAAATGACATATGTTACTGCTTAATTTTTTGTTGCTTCAAAATAAAGCAGGAAATAGATGGGATGGTTTTAAAACTTCATTTTACAATGAAGCAAGAAAAATAGATGAAATTCAAGAAAATGTAAAACATCAAAACAGCTAAAACATTATTTTTTGGGCAACCATCATCTTCGTTTAACAGATCACTGTCACTTCATCAGTAGCAGGTAAAATTGTTTTAATAAAAAATTACTCTGATAAAAAAACGATTCCCAATTTGTGTAATAAAGAGTAGAAATTCACAACTGAAGAAAAATTTGCAGAATGGCATTCGGGCAAGGAACGCACCATTTCTAAAGCTTATCTCACTCTAAGGACGGGGAAAGTAAAATCTAATTTTTTTTTGGGGGGGGGGGGGTTATGCTGTTTGAAAGATGTCGTTTGTCCCCGGCATTTAAACTTCTGATGACCGTTTCATGATAGATTTAGTAGCTAGAAATATGAAACGATTGTCCTCCACAGTAACAAGAGTCTCTACTCGTTTTCTGAGAAAGTTACTATGTAAATAGGTCACAAAGTAAATGCAATAGTTTTTCTTTATACCTTTATAGTAGTATTAATATTTAAAACGAGCTTATAATGTTTATCCGAAGAAAAAAAAATTACGTTTCGGAATGCTTACATATCATTCATCGTTAACAGAGAACATTTCTGTGGAAAACTTCTTTATAAGTAGCCATAAATTCTTACCAATTTTGAGAAAGCAACACGTTGAAATAGAAACTTAAAGCCTTTTCAAAACACAACATTGTGCAAACAACCTATTTTGTGAATCCCGCCCCACCTCTACAGCCTTAAGGCACAGAGGAATCGTCTGTGAAAAAGCCGCGCTCGCCAGTGATAAAACGAATCTCCACAGCTGCCGCTCTTAAAGCCTTCTCCCCTAAAACGCAAACAAACGCCCCAAACCGACTGACGGAGGTTTGGGGTAAATTTCCAAAACGCCCGCCTTGCATCGAGAGGGTTAAAGATGCAATAAGCCGAAAACAAAATAAACCTGCAAATATCAGAGAGAGTCATAGAGAAAAAAACCTATTCAATTCTCCGCATGTGTTCGGTAATGGCCTATTTAAAAGAAGGATATTGATCCTTTTCTTCAGATAGTTTTTCCCGGAAATGGAGTCATAAAAGAAGGTAAAATGCGAAGTAAACCCACGAAGAGGGCGAATGAAAGACAGACCTCCCAAGCACAAAACATTTACTAATTTTCAGTAAACATTTTACCCACGCACCAATTTTAATCAATAGGAATTTTGAACATTGCTTTGTTTCGTATTTAACACAATTTGAAAAACAAATGGAAAAGTATCTGAATGAATTTTCATTTTAAATAATACTGTTCTAATGTCTTCACATTTTAAGTCTTAATTCTTATAGAAAAAACTGACATGTTTTAAAGAAAATTGATTCAATTTTTTTTTATTTTCGTCTATATCATTTAAGAAGGCATCAGTTCTCCAAAAATGAAGTGTATTTAATTAAAAAAATTAATTTCAGTCTTTCTTTAAAACAATTTCTTTTGCGAAAAATAATTTAGTGTGGAAATGTTTGTACTCTTAAGACAGCTGAGAATAACACATACATACATGAGTGCCAGAACAAAAGGCATGACGTATTTAAATTAGTAATTTTGATTGATGTATATATATGTTTGTTTAATACTTGAGAAAGCCTTGCAATTTTTGCGCTAAATCTCTTAATTTTTTCCATATGCTCTCAATCAATAATGTTACGTTTTTTAGCGTAGCGGGTTCGGATTGAATGGACTTTATTTGAGGACAGCACAAACAAATTTATTTACAGCTATTTACAGGTATATACAGGATGGCTTGAAAAAGTAAAACTTCAGAAAACACAATCCAACAATAATTAGTCCCTTACAGCGTAAATGCAAGTCTTACGCACAATAAACACAGATTGCAAAACAGCTATAGTATAGCACATCAACAGTAAATCACAGCGAGCTCAATAACACAGCGTTAACAGCAAACGCAAACACAGCTCACTAATAACAAGCGAAAAGCTACAAGTAAGCGAAACGCTTCTCTTCCCAAAGAGAGAGATCCACTTTGAGCGATCAACTGCAGGAAGCAGCAACCCGCCTCTTATATAGTCGGACGAAAGCACAGAGAGACTTCCGTAATAAGGGAGAAACACCGAGGCGCAGCCAGCCTTGTCTCGGGGTTACCAGAATATTCCTCCCGCCAAGTCAACTCGGCTGACGCGGAGCGCCTTGTGACACGCCGCCAACGTTTTCACCTTCGGCGAGAGTTAGTGTTCGCCCGCTTGTAACATTGCCCCCTCCTCAAGGACAGCACGTTCCGGGCAGTACAGACCCCGAGCAGAAGACGCCCAACAGTTACAATACATAGACACAAAATTTCAGACATAAACATTGAAAAGTAATTAACATAAAGAAACTATTTACAAATATACAGATTACATTTTCATAAATGAGGAAACCATGGTTTCAACTAAGTATTTGACAAGTTACCATAATAAGGGGCTAGCCGGTCGTAATGTACTACTCTTGGTTTTGAGTTCGGTGACTTCCTTATTCGAACCACGACGTCATTCAGTCTTTTCAGGACAGTATAAGGGCCTTCCCAGGAAGACTGCAGCTTCGGAAAGAGTCCCTTTCATCGAATCGGGTTCCAGAACCATACCTTGTCACCTTCCTAGAATTCATGTCCGGTGGCTTTAGTGTCGTACCTGGTCTTCATCTTCTCCGTTGCTCTGTTGATCCGATTTCGGGCAAACCTGTGCACGTCTTCTAAACGGGCCTGGAGGTCTTGAACATAATCCACGGGCGAAGAAGGCGTATCCGGAGGACACCCGAACAAAAGATCACAGGGCAGTCGGAGTTCCCGTCCAAAGAGCATCTTGGATGGTTTGAAGCCAGTCGTTTCGTGAACCGCGCTTCTATAAGCAAGCAGGAACAAGGGTAGTTTCTGATCCCAATCTTGTTGGTTCTTTGAAACGAAAAGAGAGAGGTTATTCAGAATAGTACGATTGAACCTCTCTACCATGCCGTCTGATTGGGGATGAAGAGGTGTTGTCTGAGTTTTGTCGATTCGGAGGAGTTTGCAAAGTCCTTGACATACAGCAGAAGTAAAATTCCTCCCTTGATCAGAGTGAAGCTGAAGAGGTGTTCCAAATCCAGAAATCCAGTTCTGAAGTAAGACTTCTGCTACAGTAGTCGCCTCTTGATCAGGAATTGGATAAGCCTCTGGCCACTTCATGAAATAATCCATGACGACTAGAATGTTTCTATTTCCATTGTCCGTCCGAGGAAGAGGTCCCAAGATGTCAAAGGCGATTCTCTCAAATGGTGCACCTACATTATACCACTGTAACTTACCACGATTGCGTGTTTTAGGTCCTTTACGGGCGTTACAGTCATCACATGTTCTGCACCATTCTTAAACATCATCTTTCAAATTGTTCCAATAGAAACGATCCCGTACTTTATGAATTGTCTTCATGACTCCGAAATGGCCTCCTACAGGACTGCTGTGTAACTCCTTCAGAACTTGGTTTATCCTCGATCGGGGAAGTACAAGTTGCCACTTAACTGACTTCCCATCTTCGGACTCCCATTTTCTATACAAGATACCATTTCTAATTTCGAGTGAATTTCAGAGAGCCCAATAACGTTTAGTTCCAGTACTGAGACTTGAAATGTCCTGCCAGTCAGGTCTTGAATTGTTTGATTCCATAAATTACATAATCGGTTTAATGTCAGGATCATTTATTTGTTCTTTGCGAACCTCTTCATCACTCTAGGGATCAGATTGAGGTGGGACGGCTCCTGCGATTTGGAGCACAGTTGGTGTAACAAGCCCATATTTCTTTTCAGCAGAGGAGCAATAGCGACAACCCTCGGAGCAGGGCTTTCTTGATAAGGCATCTGCATTTCCATGCAACGACCCTTTTCGATGTTTAATTTCAAAGTCGTACTCTTGAAGTTTCTGTATCCATCTGGCTATCTGACCCTCCAGATTCTTGAAATTTAAAAGCCAAGTCAGTGATGCATGGTCCGTTCGGAGCAGAAATTTTCTTCCATAAAGGTAACTATGAAAATTCTCCACGGCCTTCACTATAGCGAGCAATTCTTTCCTGGTGACACAATAATTTTGTTCTGGTTTCGAAAGACACTTGCTCCAATATGTGATGACACGTTCGTGGCCGTCGATTTCCTGAGACAATACTGCTCCAACGCTCTCATTACTTGCATCTGTATCCAGGATGAATTGTTTTTCAGGATCAGGATAGGACAGGATGGGAGCCGATGTCAAGGCTTCTTTCAAGTCGTTAAATGCCTTTTCATATTCATCCGACCACAAGAATTTTTGTTTGTTTTCAGTTAGCCCGTGAAGTGGTCTAGCGATCAAAGAAAACCCCTTAACAAATCTCCTGTAATATGTGCAGAGGCCCAGGAAGCTTCTAAGTTCATGCACATTTTCAAGGCGGCGCCATTCTCTAACTGCTGACACTTTTTCCGGGTCTGTTTGGACGCCAACTGCAGAAATTATGTGTCCAAGGTAGCTTACCTCATGACGGAACAAACGACATTTAGATGGATTCAACTTCAAGTTGGCATCTTTTAATTTGTCTAGAACCTTTCTTAAATTACAAAGATGCTCTTCAAAATTCTGCCCGACTATGATGATGTCATCAAGATAAACGAGGCAAGCTTCTGGAGTAAGTCCTTTTAAAACTGTCTCCATTAGGCATTCAAAAGTTGCTGGCGCATTACAAAGGCCAAAAGGCATGACCTTAAATTGCCACAGTCCATGTCCTCCAATTGTGAACGCTGTTTTCTCACGATCGTCGGGATGGTTCTACACTTGCCAGTATCCACTCTTCAGATCGAGAGTGGAGAACCACTCGTTCCCGGAGAGTGTATCTAGTGTATCATCGATTCGGGGAAGAGGGTACGAATCTTTCTTCGTGATGTCATTCAATCGCCGGTAATCTACACAGAACCTTGTAGAACCATCTTTCTTTCGGACCAAAACGATGGGAGAGGCCCAAGGACTAGACGAAGGTTCAATGACGTCCTTTTCTTGCATGTCATTTAACAAATCTTTCACCTCTTCCACTTTGGCAAATGGCAATCTTCTGGCGTTCTGTCGTATAGGAGGAGGATTTCCAGTATTGATTCGGTGTTGCGTTAACTTTGTTCTGCCAACATCATCAGATGTTTGGGAGAACAAGTCTTTAAATTCATCAATAACTCTTCCTGCAGCAACTCTTTGCTCTTCTTCCAATTCAGTGTCTTTAAGTAATTCCAGGCTCAAAAAGTCGGAAGACTCCTTTGATGTTAAGTGGGAATTCTTCTCGATACAAGTAACTGGAGAGCATTTAGCTAGAACTTCACCCTTCTTAATTAATTTTGATTTATTACTAACATTGATAACCCTGACGGGTACATTCTTTTTCGAAAGATCTACAAGACTGGAGGCCACCATCGTTCCACTCCGAAGACTCCCGTCGCTGGAAAATTCAACAACACCAAACCGGAAATTCTCCATTTCGCCAGTAGATCCCTCTAAAATTATTTCTCTTCTAGCTGGGATGACAAAGTCTGATGAAGCAACAATCTGATGGTATGTATTTACTCCTCCAGAACCTAAATGGAAAAGAGTCACGTCTTCTGATGTGGAGTGCAGGGAGTTATTTTTAAAGTCAATTACAAAATCATATTTCTTCAGAAAGTCCAGTCCAAGTATAAAATCATCTGTAATTTCCGCTACATAAACAGCATGGTCATAAGTAGCATTTCCAAATCTTATCACAATATTCATTTTTTCAATAATCGGGATTTTGTCACCAGTGACCGTTTGGAGGGTGACGCAGGGCGGTGTCCAGAGAATTTTCCTTCCGAGTTGTTCTGCAACATCTCTTCGCATGATGGTTACGTTGCCTCCTGTGTCAACGATCATTCGGCAGGGAGCTCCGTTGATGAAGGCGTCGACGAATAAACCATTTTCACCGCCACCTCTGGAAGATATCTGTAAAACTCCAAAATGGGGCTTTTCTTCATCTGGCAACCTCCACCCCGCGAGACCGCCAAATTCTAGTTTTCCTGGTTGTTTTGAGAAGGGTCTTTAGCCCGTTTATTTAAGCGGGTTGAACAATTCCTTTGAACATGGCCCTCGTCGCCGCATTTCCACCATTTCACAGTTCTCTGGCTATGTTTGTTAAGCCTTTCATCTCCTTTCCGGATTACCTGGTAAATTGTTTTTACCACTTCAGTTAGATTTTGCATCGAAGAGTCTGATGCATCTTGAACCGTAGCACCTCTTACTGAGTGGCGATCCCTCCGTGAAGCTTGCTGAGCTGCTTCAAATTTCATTGAGTAAACCAAAGCTGATTTTAAACCCTTCAATTCGGCCATTCGCAGTGACTTTTGTATCTCTGAATCCCTCACACCGTCTATGAAATACTGCAGGGCCAGTGTTTCCCGTACCTCGGCTGGACAGTCGGAGAAGGCAAAATGGGAGAGCCTCTCTACATCTGCTGCAAGCTCTAGAAGGGTTTCATTCGATCGTTGTTGCCGGGTCTTTAATTGCAGACGGCTATAGTCCTTGAGGCATTTTTCTCCGAAGCGCAACTCCAGAGCGTTTGAAAGAGCTTCAAAGTCCAGATGTTGATCTTCGGGAACAGTTCTTAAAATATCAGCAGCTTCAGCCCGTAGTGATGCAGCCAGTTGACGAGCCTTCGTGACTGGATCCCAACCATTGGCTTCTGCGACGATGGAAAATTGAGTCTTGTAGACTTGCCAAGATGCTTTTCCGTCGTACGTGGAAACTTTAATGCTTGATTTAGGAATAGCAGGTCCATATTGAGATATTTCAGGCTCTCGAACTTTCGAGGATTGGTTTTCAGATTTTACCTGCATACCTTCGATTTTCTTCCATTTTTCCTCAAATTCTTGTGCAAATGCGTTCAATCTTTCATCAAATTTCTCTTCAACTCTACGTAGATTTTCACCATTCTGCTCACAACTCTGCTGAATATTGTGAATCTTTGTTTCGTTCTCTTGAACCTTTTCCGCCAAAGCATCTACTTTGGAATTGATTGCTTCAACGATCTTCTCTTGCCCTTGTTCTATCCCTCGTTCTATCTTCTCCATCTTTTCTTGCCCTTGTTCTATCTTCTCCATCTTCTCCTACCCTTCTTTCATTTCTTTAATGAAAGCAAAAAGCTGTTCAAATTTTGCTTTATCTGCTTCCTCCATCGCTCTAGTTTTCACCATTCAATCCCACTTCTGACACCAGTTGTTACGTTTTTTAGAGTAGCGGGTTCGGATTGAATGGACTTTATTTGAGGACAGCACAAACAAATTTATTTACAGCTATTTACAGGTATATACAGGATGGCTTGAAAAAGTAAAACTTCAGAAAACACAATCCAACAATAATTAGTCACTTACAGCGTAAATGCAAGTCTTACGCACAATAAACACAGTTTGCAAAACAGCTATAGTATAGCACATCAACAGTAAATCACAGCGAGCTCAATAACACAGCGTTAACAGCAAACGCAAACACAGCTCACTAATAACAAGCGAAAAGCTACAAGTAAGCGAAACGCTTCTCTTCCCAAAGAGAGAGATCCACTTTGAGCGATCAACTGCAAGAAGCAGCAACCCGCCTCTTATATAGTCGGACGAAAGCACAGAGAGACTTCCGTAATAAGGGAGAAACACCGAGGCGCAGCCAGCCTTGTCTCGGGGTTACCAGAATATTCCTCCCGCCAAGTCAACTCGGCTGGCGCAGAGCGCCTTGAGACGCGCCGCCAACGTTTTCACCTTCGGCGAGAGTTAGCGTTCTCCCGCTTGTAACAATAACAAATTCTCAGAATGAAATAGTCTTATCTATAATAGTTAAAGAATTAACAATAGTTAAAATTCAGAATCTATAATAGTTATTACTTGTGACCCAACAAAATCTATTACCTTCCCTTTTTTAGAGTATTAATGCCAATTATTATTAATTTCGCGTTGAGAAGATATTAGAAAACTTCAAGCGAATCCCCCCCTTCTCTCTTATTTAGAAACGCAATTATCAATAAAGAATATTCAGCAAATTTGATATTTGGCTCAGTAATAATGTTAAGGTATAAAGTTTTTTTTAAATGGGTAGAAATTGGCTCAATTTATACCATTACATTATAAATTTTATTACTTGTTAATTTTATTTTAATTTTTTTATTATAAAATATTTTTAAGGCATTTTTATCGGCTATAAGTTTAGAATATAGCATTTCAAGCCATTCCAAATATTACTTTTTAATTCCTAAAAGTATATATTTTTTGAGAGACAAAAACACGCATTTATCTATATCCTTCCTACGCAATATCGATTTTTTTAAACGCTTTCTGTGAAACACGGCTAAAAATGTTATAATAGAGATTTCTTAAAAATGCAGAATTTATTTGAATGTATAAGAATGTAAATTTGAAGGTATTTTAGATTTTATAATCAATATTTTACAATTAAGGAAATTTATAGTTTTTTAAAAATAGTTTTTATGCATTTCTTTTATTAAAACTTTCTCTCAAAACATAAAATATAATTTCACTAAAAATAATATGTAGACAATAGAATGTAGAGTATGTATTCCTGATAATCGAAAGGCTGGTTGCATTCAGCAATTTATCATCTTTTACTTTCAGAAATTTCCATTCAATTTTTTTAACCCCTTCATAAACATTGTCGTGTCTAACACGCGCATCGAATTATTTCAGTTTTAAGCCTGCAACTAAGTGAACAGGATTAAGCAATTAAAAATGAAAAAAAATCACCTAGAAATGCTTCAACATCTCAAATGCTCGTTATATTATTATATGAAGGAAGATATATATTTAAGAATATATATTTAAGATAGTATACGTCATCTAATTAAACTAACAATTTAAATAAAACAAATTCGTATCTCAAGGTATTAAAATCTTAAGTTTAGATTGAATAAGACTCAGTATACATTACAGATATTTTCTTGAAATGGCGTTTTTGAAAATTCATGAGATAAAATTTTTTAGTCTAATGATATCAATTTTCTTTTATATACACTTAAAACACCTTGAAGAAGAAAGAAAGAAAAATGGCAGAAGAAATATTATTTTATTTATTAATTTATTTAAGTTCATTCCAATAAAAAATATTTAAAAAAAATCAATTACAGCAAAAATAGTAAAAGAATATCTTAAATGGGAGAACATTATAAATTATTTCCCGATGAATTCTGAAATCCACGAAATTTTAACAAACGAAGCATTTTTTTCTTTATCATATTGCCAGCCATAATATTGATGGTATCTAAACAAATTTATTGATATATACGTGATGTAAGCCTTTACATTCTCTGTTATAAAATTTTAAAAAAGTATTTAAATTTGCATGCATTTTTGTGCATCTTTCCCAAAATATTTTTATAAATCAATGAAGAGAAATTTATCATTGTCCATTAATTTAAAATATTTCTTTTATTTTTAAAACAGCTTTAAAATAAGCCAGAATTCTATCTTTAAAAACTGTAAAATCCTTCAGAGCAGCGGAATTCTCATGATAAAAAGAAACGAGAAATTTAATTATGCTAATATCAAAT
>JAOUZG010028879.1:240662-255865 GCA_026289955.1 Argiope argentata | reverse complement strand
AGGGATAGCTCTAGCTGTTTTTCTTTTCGGAGATTTTATGAATTCGTTAGTTTGCTCATCTACGGGGATTGCATAGGCTTTTAGATAAGAAAGAGTTTTTATCTCACCAAGGAGTTCTTTGACTTTGAGGCTACTACTTTCACTCAACAACTTGCTGAACGGAGTACCACCCATAGCATCGCTCTTGCAGAACTCAAAATTGTCCTGATACATCTTTCTTTCAACTACTAATTTCGCTCTCTTAATACAGTTTAGACATTGGCAAGGGTCGTCAACATCAGTGGATTTGGGGTGAATGCATTTCTTTTTCGAAATCGCGCCTGTATTCGCAGACCCCTTCCATAACAGATCCTCAGAAGGACAAGTCGGAACCTGTGAGTTGCCTATCCTAACCTCATTACAACCGCTCTCCTCCATGGTCGAGCACTGAATGAGCTGAGCTGACCGCGCTAGGTCAACTTTGTCTCTTTTACTTATTACATGAACCCTTAAGTATAGCCACGCCTCCTCCAGGATAATTGACGGGGTTGATTTTGTCGTCCGTCTAGGAAGTTTTCCTACCGGGAGTCGGGTTCAATCTTCATATTCTAGTAAGTGTGGCGCTCTTATTGAAGAACGAGGAAGCTGGGAAGAAAGCCTCGGCCAAAAAGTGTACCTCCGGATGAACAGAATTCACTTCCGGTGATTGACCAATCCCAGCTCGCGAAACTATCCCGCTACGTATATCCATGTATATGAGCAATGTAATCGTACTTGTGATTGGCTAACGTCACTGATAATGTATGTTTACATTTTGGAGATCGAGAATGAAAGCTTGTCAGATTTAACTTTAAGCCATTGCTATCTCTCGATTAAAATAATGGTTTGAATTTACACAGAAATATGAAAGAATTTATTAGCAAGTGTTTATATATGTAGGATAGTAAACATAAAACTATAGTTCTTTTTATCATTTACATAATGTTATTCCATTTACGTTAACTTACAAATTTTCTGTAACATGTGAAATGATTATGATTTAAAGTACATTTGTATATATCACCAAATATAAGTATTATGTTTAAATAAATGAGTTTTTTTAAAATTTATTTCAAATATTTAATTTCTAGTGATTATTTTTTTTCTTTCAGAATATGCAAAGAATGCTTGCTATCAATATTCTGTTTTTACAAGTATTGAGTCATCATTTTTAACTATGTTCATCATCTTCATATTTAACTATTTGAACTTTATTTCTTGCAGATATCCGTATTTCTACAGTTTTAATTTCATCTCTATACTTTTTTTTCCTCCTTGTTTCAGTAACACTTAGTTCCCTTGAGTCTAACTAATTGTTTGCATTCTTATTAAATACGAATTTTACCTAATGGCTATGTGACAAGTCTTAGTAAGCATTTTTTTTTCTTTCTTTATTTATTTTGAATGGAAATGGAATATGGGGGAGAAAATACTCATATAGTAAACACATTCAAAGTGAAAATAAAAATTGGGATTTTAAAAATGTAAATCCAATTTTATTTTCCTTTTTAAAATTAACTAATTAGGATTGATTTCTATTATATAGAAATTGCAGCAGAACTTGTCAAGTAAATGCCTTTCTGAAACTATAAAATTGAGACAATTTGTGTAATTCTTTTGATATAAATTATCATGATCAAGTAATTCATATATGTGTGAATTGTTCGTGCGTGAATTTACATTGAAATATTTTAGTATTATCTGCTTTTACTTTATTTAATGTTAACACTTTTAAAATTCAAATTGCAATAAAAGACATCTCTAATTTTATTTATATTTTGCAATACATATGCATAATGTAATTGTAAATGGCCATGTTATATTTCCTCAAAAAAAAAAAAAAAAAAAAAAGTCAGCATATTTTTTTCTGAATTGGTTTGTTCAATAATATATATCTAATACAAAAAATAAGAATACATTTTACATGAAGATAAATATGCCAATCTATTTAATTTTTATGGAAAGTCTTATACAAATGTGTGAGGCCTCTTAAAATTTTAATCATTAAAGATGTATAAATTATCATCAAATGATATTAAAATGCTATACTTTTTTAAACGATATAATTATGTATATTTAATGTAAGCTATACAGAAGTTTCATACAAGCATAATAAATAGTACTTAGTTTCTAAGAATTTGTTTTAAATACAAGCAAAGTCATTCAACAACTGCATTTTTTGATGATTATTTTGGTGTCAAATAAATGTTTTAAAATTACAGTTCTTTTAAGTATATCTAATTTTTTATAAACCTTGTCCTAGTTTTAATCTTCAGTTTCTAAACATTTACATTACATTGCAACTTCATCTCTACACATACTATTGTGAAGCAAAAAAGAGTAATATTTAGTTTTCATTCCTTTTAACAATTTGCTATTTTGTTAATTTTTTTTAAAATTAAAATAGCTTTGGAGCAGATACCAAAATTCTTTCTCTTAAAACTTAAATGTTTTTTACTTCATTTTCTGGAAATATTTAATTTAAACAATATTAATAAATAAATATGCTGTATAATCCTGGCTCATCATAAGCTGATTTTATGAAATACCTCTGATATTGCAAAATCAAAAAACAAATGTAAGGAAATAATTTAACTTATTCCCATGAAATTGTAAAATTGCTGATTTTTTTCATGACTAATTCATTTGCTACTATTCATATACAAAAGTTTTGAATTCAAAACATTGCCCCTCCCCACCCATTTGCATCTAATTATGTTTTGGAGTGCAAAAGGTTGAATAAGTGATCCCAAACAAGCCACTAAGCTTGCACTTGAATAAGTATCAGTTTATTTAAACACTAAAAATAAATATTGAAACTCTAGTTTTTCACATTTAAATAAAAAGCTCTGAAACTGGAAAGAAATGTTTAATCTGAAAATTTGCAGCTATTAAAAATATCTACAAAATAAATTGCAGAATATTGTGATTATTTAATTAAGTCAGAATAAATTTTTTAAAGTCCAAATATAGAAAAATAATTTTTAATAAATGTGAAATTTTTCATATTCCACTTAAATACATGTTGATAATGGAATGAAAATAATTGGAAGAAGAAAACTAAACCTGAGAGACATTTATAAAATTAATTGATATCCAAAGATTAAGCTATTTATTAATATGTAAAGCTGAATCATTAAGTATAAATGGAAAAATTAAATAATAGAGAATCATTAAAAATCTGCAATTTATAAAAAGTAATAATGTAACATATTCTTATGGTTTTGCTTCACTTGAAAGTGTAAGCAAACTCAACAAATCTTTATGAGTTGAAAGGGGAGGAAAAAAATGAAACTCAGCATTATTCTTAAGAACTTTTTAACAAGCATGACAAAGTGGTGAATATGCAGACAATAAATAGATAATATCACATTATATATTTCTATATACATTTTTATCTTTCTGCATCTAATCAATTTTTATACAGATTTTTATTTAAGAAGAATTTCTACATAAGAATACACCAAACAAATGAAATACATTTATTTTTCATATTATCCAAATGATCCATTTTACTTTAATATAGAACAAAGCTACAACATGGAAAATGTTCAGTTGCTCACCCATCACTTACTGTTTTATTTCTTGAATTCTTGATCAAATTTATTCTGATGCTAATTTATCATTATTTTCTTAAAGGAACTTCCTAAAAGTTAAAAAGAAAGCCAGAAATTTCTGGACAACCTTTTCAGCTAAACCATTGGGAATTTGTTCCTTTATTTTAAGGCATGAGAAAACAATACTACAAATTACTTACAACATAGCAATATAAACTGGAATAAAAAAAAAATTAAACTTTTTTTTTCTTATAAAAATATTCACTATTTTGGTCACGAGTTTTTGTTCATATACTAATTCAAATAGCATTGTCTAAACAAACAACAGTAAGCCCATTAAAATGAGATAAGTACAACTTAATAAAAATATGTGATTTTTTACTTTAAGTCTTCTTCAGTATATTGCTTTCATCATAAGCTTGTTACTTTCTGTTTTAAATATGTGATTACCTTAAGTTTGTTTAAATTTAACCACTTACCTTTTTTGACTTTTTAAGGCACTCTCTTTCCAAATTTATCTATTCTCATTGAGATTAGCAATCAATCTGTGAAACTAATAATAAAATAACTTCCTAAAAGTTAAGCTGATGAGAAAGCTAGAAATCTCTAGACAATCACTTAACATTAACTATTGGGAATTATTTGTTTATGGTGTTTAAATTTAGAAGGAATAAGGGATAATTCCCATTTAGTAAGATTGCCAATTAATGAAATTTTTTAATTTTAAAATTAATATAGAAATGTTAATAAAAATTTTCACAATAAAAGACTTAAAAATTTAAATTTTACTTATTTGTTCAAACATTAGGGCTCTAAATGAAAGTATGTTAACGTCCTGTCAAAGAAAATTTAATAAATGTTTGATATCATAAAAATTTATATAAACTCCACAATTAAAACCATCAGTTTGTTTTGTATGAGGTGCAAAAACTATTTGCCAGCGGCTTTCTGAATTAAAATCTCTACTTGCTTGCAAATCCTTTGCAGATTTTGCCACTGATTCCGTCAGACATACTTTACTTGTTTCCAATATACCACTTATTTTTTCCAGATGGGGATAAGAAAACATGAGTTTTAGATTTGTTTCATTGCCTTAAATGGTTAAAAAAAGAGGATTGGGAGGAATAGGATTTCGAACATACTTCACAAAGTTTAGGGTAACAGTCTTGAACAAGTTGCAAGCACTTAAATTTCTTCAGGTGATTTGAAAATGAAGATAACATAGAGTACGTTTTCTCACAATAAACAAAGGTTTTGGAATAGGAACTATTTTGAGGGCCTGCCAAAATTGAAAATTTATCTGAAGTGGGAATACTGTTAAATGCATTTTCATTAAACTTATAGAATGGAATGCATCGCATCACAGGAAGTATAAGTTGAACATTACCAGCAGAAAACTGCAGAGAAGAAATATCTTTCTTGAGCAAAGTAGCCGACTGTTCTATGGGTGATGAAATTAGCCTTGCAGATTCTTGCTTTGGCCGAGCAACTGGCCTCGCAGAAGAAACAAATGCTGTAGGGTAAGCTGATGACAATAAAGGAAACTGAATCATCAAAAGAAAAACCCCAGTTGAAAGACAGACTTTTTAATCTAAGAAAATGAAACAAAAAACAATTGTAATTAACTACAGGTTTGCATGAATTTTAAAACTCATTACCAAAAGAAATAACACACAACGTATTTATACATACCTTTTTAGATGCTGTATCAGCTGAAATGCATCCTGTTAAGCACTCAAGGAAATAATCTGCAAGGAGTTTAATACCATATGTATTTAAATACAACCCATCTCTTGCAAGATAATTTTTCCAATATGGCTGGTTACAACTGTAAAACAGAAACATTTGATGGCAACATAATTCTTTGAGAGCACAGTTTATGGCTCAAATCTTATAGTTTAGTGCCTGTAAATGATATTATGACTCCTTATGATCCTTTCTGTGAAAATCAAAATCTATTGAAACAATGCAAGATAAAATTATTCCTGCACATTTGTTATGAAGTAATATTTCACTAGCTAAAGCTCGATATTTTTGAAGTATACCTCAATAGAATCCAAAGATACATTATTTGTGCTAACATGCACTAACACAGTCATAATGTTTGTGTACAGAAATTTTTCTAGTTATTCTTTCAATAGTTACACCAGGATGGGAAACTGTCCAAATGAAAATCAATTGATTTAACAAATGTATACTTACTCAAATATTTGATCATGGAATCGCCAATAAAGAGAAACTTCATTGTAAAACAGCAAGATAAAATTGAATTTCAAAAGCTAGTAACAGTAAAAAGCAGATAAACTATCAAAAATGAACAAAGTGAAAAAATTAAGAATCAAGACAATGAAGATGTTCCAAGAATTATAATGGATAATACCACAAATTAAATAAAAATTATCAAATTCGATATACCACTTAATAATGATTAAATGAAGAAAATTGAAATAATACACAAAAAAAAAAATGAACAAAAAAAATCACAAGTTTGCTCTAATCTGAAAATCGAAATTACAAACTAAAGATAGTAATAAGATCTAATTAATCCAAGTAAAAACGAATAGACAAATTAGATGCAAAAGTTTTATAAGCTACAAGTATAAATAAACTTTTGTTACGTAGTTAGCCCTAACTAGAAAGTTCAATTAACCCTAATTAGTACGTACTAATTCTAAATACCAAAATAAGTAAAGTAAAATAAATCTAGATAATATGAATAAATAATGAAAGATAAATAAAGAATACAAATTAATAATATAAGAAAGAACAAAAACAAAATTCTTATCTCTACAAGCAGATAAAAGGTATATGCTATTCAACAAACACGTCTCACTAACAGGCAGAGCAAACAGAATAAGGATTTAATTAATATTGCTACATAAAGCCCGCGCTAAATGACCAGAAGAGCGTCATCAATGGCATACGTCATATCTGGTGAATTCTGTTCATTTTAGAAGTACACATCCGGTGGCAACGTTTACTCCCAAAAGTAAATACCCTTATATTGAATAGTGAGTTTTACATTGCTGCAATTATTTATTTATTTAACTTCGATGAAAAAAAAACTATAGTAGCAAAGAAGTTTTATTTAAAAAATACTTTATTTTGCTTAGAACATTAAATGCTTCTGAAACTATTTATATTATCATTTTTGCAATGCGCCACTCATATTTTTTCTTCCAAACAATTATACGGAAACCGTGACTCCATATTTCTAATTGTTAGAGAGCGATTGAAAAAAAAAATCCTGTAGGTTTTTTTTTTAAAAAAAAATCATTTGAATGATTTTGATGTTTCTAGATTTGATGTGTATGAATCCTTTGGTCCTGATTATTTTAACAGGTTGTTATTTTTAAAATTATTTTTTGAAATTTTTAAAAGAATATATCGTGATGCTTCCTCTGCCAACTGATGGTATGTACTTTCTCGGGGACGTTTTGTTGATGTGCCAGTAATCGATTTATTGTGGAGTGTAAAAGAAGTTTTTTAAATTTAAAATTATTTACATCTGAAGTAGTTATTCCGAGGTTTATATCTCGCTTATTAAATTTTTCGTCTGCTTTTACAAGTTTATTCTGCTATAGATTGATTGAGCTGTAAACAATTCAGCTATTTTTATTTCTATGACCATTGGTAAGAAATTTTTTTGCATACCTTATGTAAAAATGACATAGCTAAATGTTGATGTTCAGTTTATTTTTCCGAACGAATTAATAATCATTCCACTATAATTAACATGTCCATGTGGCGTGCTGCTCAGATGTATTTCAAGTCGAATTTCAGTTGAATGCTTATTTATTTTATGTTCTGCCAAAGCCTGACCACAGTATTTTTATTTATAGTGATAGAAAAGTGTTTTAATTTTAAAACATTGAATTAAAAAAAATTCACTGCATCAAACATTTATTCACCTTTTTTTCTGTTGAAGAATTCATTCACTGATAATTTTATTTCAGAATTTTTATATTCTAACTAGTAGCTCTTGCATAATGTTGAAAAAACAAAAACATAACAAAACTGAATATAAACAACAATGGCATATTAATCTTCTTTCAAATTATATTAAACAAAATAAGAATTAATATAGAGATGTAGATGGTTCTAATATTAACTTAAAACATTACATTTTAATTATGAATAGAAATATCTTATATAATTAATAGATATATATTGATAAAAACTTTTTGCATTGAATAATATATTCTTCATCATAGGGATAAATCATCACTGACAAGACATTAAATACTTGCACAGAAAATTTTATGACATGAAATTTTTGATTATGTTTATGTACTTTTTGGGCAAAATCTTCAAATTTTGTTTTCTCTTACAGAAGACTAGAAAAACTGAACTTAAAATGTTTCTTAGTTAAAACATTTTTATATAGGAAACATAATTTTAAATATTATGGTTATCATTTCTGAAATCTTGTTGGCTGTTATCAAGATATCATTTAAAGCAATGTTTATCTTTTTTTTTTTTCATAAAAATTTCTCCTAAAATTTTTTATTATGCTCTGTATTTAAGAATTTTTGTTAGCATTTAAATGTTATAATGATATAGCAATTTAGGATAGCCTCTTGTATGATAATGTTTTTCTTTTACTTGAATTCTACATTATAGAAATGTCATGTTATACATGGGTTACCTATGTATATTGAACACTAGGCTATGTTATCTGAATTATTACAGCTGCTGTTAAAAGTAAATTCTTTTATGAATTGCTTTAATTTTTTAAATTTGGATTTATTGAGTTATATTCAGATGAAAGTAATTTAAAAGTGATCAAAGGTAAGGTGAAAAAAGTTATTATAAATTTTGTGTATAGTTGAAAGCTCTATTTAATAATTACATTATACTGTTATTTGTATAATTGGAGTGCATTTAGTTGAAAGTGTAACTATTATGTGGTTTTCACTTAAATACCTCAATAAGCCTATAATTAACCCTTATTCAAAAACATTGATTATGTGGTAGCATTGTCGGGGTTTTTTTTTTCTGTATTATAATAAAAGCAAATTTATCATCAGGGGGAGGGTGAGAATAATTATTATTATATTGGCACTTAATATATAACTTGGAAACCTTTATAATAACAATCTGTATAAATTTAACAAATAACAAGATACATGTATATTAATAATGCAATTCTTGCTTTTATATTTTCCTAATTAGTAAAGATAAAAGCAAGAATTGTTAATGTTTAGAATGTTGTAAAAGAAAAGCAATTTCTTTTTCCTTTGCAAAATTCTAAATATTAAAATTTTTAATGTCAATTGAATGTTCCGAAGGAAATTGAATGATTTAACAAAGAATAACTTAGTAATATTTATAAACTAAACTATAAATTAATAGGCTTTTTATTTGTTGCATTAATTTTTAATAAAATGTTATTTACTAACCAAAACTCTTCATCAAAAAATTCATGAATAAAATATAGTTGTTTCAATGAGAAACATGTAAATCTGTGTTTCATTATGCCATTTTTTAAAACAATTTTTGCTATTATGTTTCTGATTTATATTTTGTAATAGTCATTTAATTAATTTTTGAAAATTTAATTTGAAATCTTATGCTTTTTATCCGTTTTTAGATATCTCTGAATTCATTTTTATTTGTATCTTTCATTTATCTTCATATTTTTGAGATATATTTTGATAATTAAATATTATTTGTTTGATATTTTATAAGAAACGGTTATTTAATTACTATAAGATTCAAAGTTACTTATAAAGTGCACTATTAATATTCTGCCACCTTTCACTTAAGAGATATGTGCCAAAAAATACATCCTACCACTTACAGAGCTTGTTGTTTTTTGCTCTGTTATCATACCCTCAGTTAGCCACAGAAATAAGATGGAAACTATTTAGTCATGGATATATAATGAAAAACAGAAAATTATGAAAAATTATCCTCTTTCTGAATCCTCATTCACAACGGTGGTGGTAGGAAATAAATTTTTAGACTTATTAGAAAAACAAACAGAATCTTGTTCTAGCATGAATACAAAAACACTGGAGTTGCTGTTCATTACAAAAATGAATATGGCTGTATGTTATGTTAAACCAATGTGCGTAGCATCATAAAAAATGCTTAAAAAGTGTTTAAAATTGAAAACCATTTTTGAACACCTTGAGTGCTTAATTTTCTGGAGATGTGCAAAGAAAAATTTTCACTTGTCTATTTGTTGAATACAATATTTTAAAAGCATAATTGTAAAAGTTTGTTTATCACATGTATCAGGAAAGAAAACCAAGAAAATGGAAGATTTTGAACAAGGAATCTATAAGTTCCAATACATATTAAGACAACCCTAAATGATTATATTTTTCCGCTCCTTCTTTTTTCAATGTGCATTGCTGTTTATTGAAATACTAGAATACTTATCCAGAGTGGGCAATACGAAATACATACTGTTCCATATTTTTGTGTCACTGTCATTTGAAAATTATTGTTTGTTTGACCAAACAATCTTGTCAAATTTTAGTTTTTATGAAGGGGGGGGGGGATGTTACTTCTAGCACTTAAAAATTTTAAAGAAATGAATTTTTTTCGAAACTATTCTTTAGAGTTTAAATTCTATTATTTTTTTTTTATCATTTTTCCTTTTTGTTTCTTTTTCTTTTTATAACATATAAAATATCCCATCCAATTTTTTACATATAAAGGTTTGTCCTGATTTACAGAGCAATAAGCCATTGAAGTTAGGAGCATGAAATTTGGAAAGTACTTCTTGGGTGTTTGAGGCAACTGTAAACAGATTTTTCAAAATTTTAAATAGAAGTTTAATTACAAAAATAAAAATAAGAATTTTAATATGTTTTTGCTATAAAACAGTAGCACAAAAATGTGAACAAAATTTTTTTACAACACTTTAACAATTTAAAAAAGTAGCTTTTCTATTTTATCTTGTGTGAATGAATGCATTTCAAAAATTACTAAAACTAAATGAAAATTTTTTAGTTTGAACTAAATGAAATTTTTTGAAAAATTACTAAACTAAAGGGTTTATATAGGGAACAATTGTTACAAATAATGTACCAATTACTTAAAAATGTGTACATCATTTGTAACAAAGAGTTTTATTATAATGGAATTCAAAACAATATTATTGCTTCTTTGTACAGTTGAGTCAAACTATTCCACCTCTGTTTCTCCCCCCTTTTTTTAACCGTCATGATAAAAAAAGGGGGGAGGGACGTGCTTGATTCTTTGCTTTAAAATAGTTAAATAGTTAGTTCATTTTTAAAATAGTTCATTGAATAAAATTCTTTATAAAACCATTAGAATTCTGTTTTTAAGTCAATTTTTTGATAAACAGATTTTTATTTTAGGAATTACATATGCTTTAATGCTATTTTATATTATTAAAATTATTTCCTTAAGTCCTTATCTTTGATAGAATTTTAATAGTTCACTATGTTAAAAAAAATTGAAAATTACATGTTAAACTAGAAGATTTTTGCTTTTTTTTATCTCTTTAGAAAAAAAAAGCCATTTGACTGATATAATTCAGGTTTTATAGATGTTTTTTCAATCTTTTTTATATAGATATTCAAAATATAACTATATTTGCACATTTTTGAGAAAATTCCTAACAAACATAGTCATATAGTTTAAGCATTAAAAAAAATCCTTTACTAATCTTTAAGAGTGTTATATTTTTTAAATAATCTGAACATTTCTGAATGCTGTTATTATTTTCTATTAAAAATAATTATTTAAAAACTTGTTTAGAAAATGGCATTGCTGTCTTCAATTTCATGGTAGTTTTGCCAGTCTTACAATGGTAACCATTTTGGAATAGTTTAATTAGACTGTAACTGAAATTTTTAAATGAAGTGAGTTAGTTCAGGAGGAAATTTACACTTTCTATCCCAGCTATATCAAATTTGATTAATTGTTGCATTCATAAAAATCAGATACAAACTGTTTAGTCATAACTTGCTTCTACATCAATGACAACATTTTCAGAAATGATATATCCATTTAAATAAACTTGTAGATTAAGAAATATTAAAAAAACATCTCAATTGCTAATTTTATAAAAATTGACTTAAATTTTTGGTATTGATACTTTTTCATTTTTAAGATCCTTTTTGTTTTTATAAAAACTAAAAGGATATCATTTGTTTTACAATAGAAGACGTTGTGGCATTTGGCTAAGGTGCTTAAAATTGCTGAAAAGTACTTAATTTTTGTAGCACTTTCTCACTATACACCCTATAAACTGAGCAATGATGACTGAAGAAAGGCTAAAATTTTTGGTTTTAATAATATAAAGTTGTAATTACCTAATAAATCGGGTTAATTTGTTTGATCAGCATAATCATGTGAAATAAAAAAAAAAATGTTTCACTTATTTATTTTGTCAGTAATAAATGTCTAAGTAGTTTTGTATAATGTTTGAAAAATTTGCTTCAACTCTCTAAAATTCTTTAAAAATATCTATCCTTCAGTAATTTGTTGATGTAATGTTGTAATATATAGCATATGTAATATATCAGTAAAAAGGGCTACTGATGACTGAGTAACTAGAGTTTGAGGGTATGTGTTGTAATTTGGTAATAAATTAATTTACATGAGTCTTTTGTTAAACTTAAGTTTCCCTACAGAATTTTAAGGTTTTGTTAAAGCTAAATTTATGATTGATGGTTGAAATTGAATAGAATTTTTATTCTAGGTTGCTGATTTAAAGACAAAAAAAAAAAAAAAAAAAAATCTTAACTTTCAAATGATTGTAAAATAGCAATTAGCAAATTCAGCAAGATTTTGTGTTTTTTTAATGCATAAGTTATGATTCTTGATTTCCTGGTTTCTGATTTGATATGCTTCCAGTTTATTCTGGTGAGAGAATTTTTCTTTTAAAAAATATCTTTTAAATGATTTATTCTTTTTGACAATTCTAGGTTTATTATACAATCATTAGAAATCATACTTTAGGGAAAGAACTTGTAAAAAATAATCCAAAACATTATTTTCTGCATTAAATTTTAAAATTTGATTCTCAAGTTATAATGAGTCATTATTAGGACTACTTGTATGCCAAATTTAATGACTGCAAGCAACAGATATTTATGAACATCCCTAACATAGAAACACTTTTTTTTAAAGACTATTATAGATTAACATTGAGGATATATATTTTAGATTAACATCCTCATGAGATTTTTAAATATTACTTATAGTCTATAAAAGTATTATACCAGTAACAAAATGGTATTTCATTTTCCCAATGTGAACTTTTCAACTGGAAACTTTTATTATCCCATAAAAATCACTCACTAATGTGTTGTACCTATAAGGTCAAGAGATTTTTCACTGTTAACACTTCCGAGTTTTTCAAGTCATGTTTTAGCAATTTTTTAAAATGGAAATATTTTTAAGATGGATGAAATGAGTAAACCTAATTTCATTAAGGAGTTGTACTTAAAACAAAAATTACTTGTTGCCCCCCCCCCCCCAGGTTTCTCGGTTTTGCAATATCAGACTTTTTGTATCTATAATACTGATTGTATCTATAATACTCACTTGGATTGTATTCAGGGAAATGTTTCAGATGCTGGTAAATCTAAAAACAAAAGATGATCTCTTTTGTGTGTTTAGTTTTTAAAATGTTTTGTACTCAGTCTGTTTTGACTCACAGGAGTGCATGAAAAATTTATTAAATAAATTATATTTGGCTGAATTGATGTAAATGCATTGAAATAATAAAGGACATAATTAATATTTGGTATTGTTTTAGTTATATCTTCCACTTGAAATTGAAAGTTATTCTGTGTTTTTTTTTATTTATTGAAGAAGATATATTATTTCATTATAAGGTAAACTTTTCTGAAGTTTTAATGTTTTAAATTTTTTTTTTAAAATTTTGTATGAGCAACTCTTAATGATTATAGTTAAGCTTTGAGTCCATTCACTAAACATAATTGTAGTTTGAGGATTTTAGATTCATTAACTATTTAATTCAGAGCTCAACTTGTATGAGAATTCCAGTATCTTAAAATATTGGGTAATTTTACATTCATGGAAACAAACCGGAATCGACCCTTCATTTAGAGAAATTATGGGGATATTACACATACTGAGCTACCAATGAGAAGTGTTTAAATTTTCAAGAATGAAATGACACCATGTTGTGACCATTTGCAGTTTGAGGAACAAGTTTTTTTACTTTATTATTTATTGCTAAATTTGTATTTGCAAGTGTTCCAATAATTTTAAGCATTTGACAGTTTTGCCTGAAAGCAGTTTGAATGCTGAAAATAGCTTAGCTTATTTGCTTCATAATTTTGTTTAATGATTTTTTTCAAAATTATATTTTCTTATTTGATTAAGTTTAAAACCTTTCAGCAATAAAAATAGTTGGCATTCATTCATAAATTTATTAACTAATTACTTTTCCTCACCATTAAAAAAAAGTCATGCATAACATTTCATTTGATCATAATTACTTTTCAAATGTATAACATAAAAATTAAATGTTGTATTAAGTACAAATCAATATTTTCCACAAATTCTCATAAACATTGTTTGTATCCGGTAAAAGAAAACTTATTTATAATTATTAATTTTTTTAATATTATTCATTTTTTTTTCATTTTTTGCAGGTAATTTGCTTTTAAAGATTTTTAGTTAATTGATTTTTTTTCCATAACAGATTATAGTTTAAATATGAAATGAAAATTTTGACTTGCTACATCAACATAAAGAAATTTCTTCATTAAAAAAAACACATCCCTAAATATGCGAGATCAAGCATAATTTTTTTCCCCAATTCTTTCTACTAAAAGGAGAAATATTATTAACTATGGAGCTTCGCCACATGTTAGCCAACCTCAGGCTCGGATCGCTTTGTGATGCAAGCTCACTTCGCTCGCTCGCCATCTATTGAACAACTTTAGTTAGCAAAAGACATTCATATTCATTTATTCCAAAATAGGAAACAAAACAATTTTTAAAAAGTAAAGCTCACTTGCAAAAATAACATCAAAATTTTTTGTAAACACAAATAACCTTAATTTAATTAACTACAGATTCACCAAGGAAACAAATTTAAAAAAAAATATGCTTTTCTCAAAATTTTTAAAATTTGGGACTATACCATGGAAACAGAATTAAAAAAATGCGATATTTACATAGACATTAAAAAGCGCTTTTCTCATAATAATTCAAATTTGGAAGCTACGCAACAGAAACAGAATTTGATATTTATAAAAAAATAAATTGCTGAAAACAGCTATATTCAAATTCAGTACATTCCAAAATAAGATTAAATAATAAAAGAAATAAAATAATGATATATACGTACAAATAAAAGTTTAAATCTATCTCATTTACTACCGCTGGATCTTCTTATAAACGATTCTTGAGCATTTTCATTCGACCTGACTTCTCTCTTTCGACGATTTCATATTCAAGTCGATATGGCATGGCTTAAATTCACTGTAAATTTTTACCCCGTTTTTTTTACCGTTAATTTTTTTTGTTAAAATTTTTTTCAAACCGATGCAAGAATAGCTTTCACTTGAAACTTTATCAAACCACGTGTTGATGTTTCCTCTCGAGGTCGAAGTGTTGTCAAAAGGCGATTAACAAATTCAGTCTGATTTTGCGTCCGTGTAA
>JAOUZG010028879.1:222759-240562 GCA_026289955.1 Argiope argentata | reverse complement strand
TATATATATATATATATATATATATATATATATATATATATAATATTACTTTTCATTTTTTTGTTACATATTCAGAAATGTAATTTTAATAGTTCTTAAATATAGGAAAATTTAATTCAAGAAATTATCAGTTTTATTTCTACATACAATTAAAGAGCAAATCTTCAATTTTTGGGTTAAAATTATATGAAAACATACAAATGAAATATATTTTAATAAAAATAAGTATTTAATATTTATTACGAAAAAAAGCTTCTCTAAATTTCTAAACCTTTAAAGAACAAATTTAAAAAACTTCTTAATTAAAACCGCTAAATCTCTTTTCAGGTTGAAATTTTGAAAATGGACGTATGAAATATATTTGAATAAAAGTAAGCATTATAATATTTATTTGAAAACCACAACAACGCATAGTTTATTAGAATAAATATGTTTTGTGTCATATTTACCAAAAATAGTTAAATATACATTCGTCTAAATGAATGCTTATAGATTTGAAGAAGGTGCCTAGTAATGACATAGAAAATACAATAGTAAAGAATGTTATTGTAATATTATTTGTATAGAAATATTTATGTCGAACTCTTAAATGCAACATTAGATAGTAAAACGAAATTTCAAGTTATCAGTTTAATCTGTTAAAATGCTAAATTATGTTTCTTCTTTCACCAGTTCAAACACATAATTAGCAGACAACAGCACACTCTGATATATTCAACAGGGGAAAAAAATCTGTAGTTCAAATGTTCTTTTTTTGATTAACTTGCAATGAGAAAATCTATTTATACCCATCAGATACTATCATAGAATTCTGACAACAGTTCAAATTAATTCTGAATGAAATTTAATATTTTCTAGTTAATCTCATAATTATTATGTATTAAATATATGATGAATTAGTATGGTTTCTGAGTTAGTGTAATATCAGGAAGTTTTTGATAAATAAATATGATTATCTGTACCTGTTCAAATATGGATATTTGTTGATCATTTTCTAATTTTTTAAGTGTTCTCATAACAGATTTTTTAAAATTAAAATAGAGCACATAAAATTTAACTTGATTTTGATACTTTTTCACAATTGATTTGAACTATAGTTTACAGTCACCAACTTAAATTTTTTCTACCAAAAAATATAAATTAGAAAAAGATTGTTATCAAAATTTATAATTTTTCCGTATTTAGCTTATTTTATTTTGTAAAGTAATCAATTCAGCAAACTAAAATGAAAATTAAGTGACTGTTAGTTAAAAATAATCAAAGCTAAAGGATTTAAAAAATTAAATTAAAATCTGAATAATCAATGGCATTAAAAATAAATAAAAGAGAAAGCAAGAGTTTTTAAATATTTTTTGCTGAAGACATTAGACATTTGAATATATTATGCATAAAAAAAAGCTTTAAAGAGCTACATATTACAATCATAATAAAATATATACGAAAAATGCAATCAGTGACTCAATTGAAAGTTTTCCTTTTCTGATAAATATTATTTCATCTTCTAGTTACTGTCTCTTGTTCTCCTCTCCCCCTCCCTTCTATCAAAGTCTTAAAAAAGGCTCATCAGTCACTGCCACCTACTTTTCACCTATTACCTTCCACCTTAAAATTTGGTTACATATCTGAAAATGCTTCAGTTCATGTTTTGCTGAACAAGGCAATTTGAGGACTCATAGGATTAACTTGCTGATCATTCTGACTGAATTGCAAAAGTAGGAAAGTCATCATAAAAACTGGAATGTTTCAAATTAATAGCTTTATTTCAAAGCAATTGTTCATTTTCAAATAAAACTAATGTATTTTGTATGTTTCTAATTGCAGGAAGGAAGAGGAAGAATAATTATATCTCAAAATTGATTATTATTTATTGCATATCATGAGGTCATGTATTTAAAATTTCTGTTAATTAAGCAGCTTTTTGTTTTTTGGGCTTAAAACTTAAAAAGTTTTCCAAAACTAACTCTTTTTACTGTAGAGATTTTATCATTCAGTATAAATGGAGTATACTGACGATAAAAAAACAAAGAAATCAAGAAAATTCCTTTTATTCAAAATACCTGGTATGAAAATATTTTTTTTAATGATAAACTGTGTTTCAAGGAGAAAAAAAGATAACTAACTAGCTTATTATATCGATCTATTTTTTTAAAAAAAATGAAATAGCATTATAAAGCTCTCTATAAAGTCAAAACATTTTTTTAAAAAAAAAATGTTTGTTTAAAGTTGCTTCTCTACAGATGAATGAATGTCTTTGTGTTTATCATTCCGTCTTAACAAGTACATTATGACCATATTAAAGGATCATTTTTTTGTTGTCTATGGTAAAGGACTATGCACACTTGCTAACCCAATGGTTTCTACTCTGCTTTTGTCAGTGAATTTATGGTGTGGATTGAGTTGTTTTAGTTCTGCATGAGTGATTCATGTCTCCTTTGTCATGAACCAAATCAGTTCTGAGTTTTGGCAAACAAAGGGATAAGTGGATGAATTTAATGTAGTTTGTTATTCCTAGGAATATGCAATATCTAGACATTAAGCAATACATTTTATTTTGTAAATAATGATTTTTTTCATCTTTAGTTATGCTACTACTACTTACTTCTGACAAATGTTACATCTTTTTATACAGTTTAGATTGTTACTACTCATAATGATTTTTATTAATATTAACTTTATACAATTCATTTGCAATTGTGATTCAACTTTATTTTATATCTATAACTAGCTATTATTGTTACTTGTTTTTCTAAAATATGTGCTTTTGGGACTGTTAAGTTATTATTTTGAAATGTATAAGTATTTTAAAATTTCTCCTACATTTTTCGATAAGATTAGAAAATGTGATTTTAATGAAAACTGAAATTCACTTAAAGAAATGACTTTTTCTATACCTTCTTTTGAATCTTAAGTATTTTAATATAAAGTGTTTTGAATTAAATGTCAATGCATGGTGAAATTAATATCTATTTTTTCTACTTTTAATATGCAAGAACATTTATAACAAAACTATGGTAAAATAATATAATGCTTTGAAAAATTAAAAAAAATCATTCAAAAGTAGTGTCCAGAATTTTTTTTTAAAAAATATCATTTCAAAAGAAGAAATTGCCAACATTTTGTAAATAATAAATTTTTTTTGATGCATAAAATCTTTTCATATTTTAAAAATTCAAAATGTTTTAAAGAAATTTGAATTATAATAATTATGAAATTAAAATGAAATTGAAAATTAAGATAAATGTCCATTATATTGTAAAAAGGATCAATTTGAAGTTGATCTAAAATTTTTTAACTGTATAAAATTTTTGAAATTAAAAAAAATCACATTATATATTGTGCTTGAATGGAGAAATACATTTTAAAACGCATTTATATGAAACTGCAGATAAGTGAAAATCTACTTTTTAGTTTTAGTAGAAAATCCATTTGTATTTTTTTGGTGTAATTATAATTTTGTATGTAATTAATGTGCCAATATCAATTACATCCAAATATTATTTAACATACCTTTAACAATGGTAACTTATGATGCAATCAGATATTTTGTAGTAACAATGATTAGACCTTTTGATGAAAGTTTGTTTTCAATACAGTATTGAATAGCATTTTTGCAAACCCTTAAGCCCAAACAGACATCGGGTTGATGTCAGTTCAGCATAATTATTTGAAATATTGTGTAGCATTGAGTTGCGCTACAGAAATGAATGATGGTTCGTCATCTTAGAAATGTGCAGTGCTGCAAATTTTTTTAAATCAAGAATTTGCATTTTTAATTAATGTTATTTTAACCGTTTTTAAATTTGGAAGCCAGATATAAAATTTGTTTTTACGAACCATCGTTACTTGCATTACATTTCTTAAACGTTTTTCAGAATTTTCGTGCTTTATTTTTGAAAAGTGATGGTGTAAATCATTGACACAATCAATGATTCAAGCGTCGTTTTCAACATAAAATAAAGATTGGATAAGATAAGACGTTTAAGAAATATAATGCATGTAGCGATGCTGCTTAAAAACAAATTTCATATCTAGTATTCAATATAGTCTTATTAATATTATTATTTTTTTCGTTATACTTGTATAGCCGAAACATGTTAAACATTTTTGATGTTTAAAATGCAAAACATTTTTGCATTTTTAATGTTTTTCTGAATACTTAAACAATGCTCAAATCTGCCATAGAGCTCCTTATGTAGTAATTTTAAATTTTTAATTCAATACTTCGTTTAGAGAACTGCGAAAATACCTTTTGAACTTCCATAATTTTTAGTCTAATAATTAATAATGTGATTAAGAACATCTAATAATTAATAACATTTTAAGAACTATTGTTATGCTTTTTTTCCTTCGAAGACTGAATTCTTATAAAAGAAAATGGATGTTCAATGAACCAAATATGTTTCTATCAAGGCTACAAGAAATGAAACCTAAATTCATAAACAACTTATGAGAAAAATCGAACGAATAACTCTGGAAGAATGAAAGCTAACTTCGGTTGGAAGTGGGGGGGTATCAATCGCTCGCTCTTCAAGCCAGTCTGGTCAAATTGAGACTCTGACATTTCTGAAAAGACAATTTTAGTATTTAGTTTAATCAACCATTAAGTTATGCACGCATTGCTTTTTCTGGTCTGCCGAAGGACCACCCCCAACTTGTGTTTCTGTTGCTTGTTAGTTCAATTCTTCGAATTTTAATTTTTTTCGTTGATCATAGTACTTTCTGAGTAAAAAAGTAAGCACAAATCTTTGAGGTCTGAGACTGGAAACGCATGTAAATAAACAATAAACAAAAATACAAATATTAAGTATAATTTCATTAGGTGGTGCAATTTTCAATCCTAATGGACGATCCGCCACTGATGGAAACTTGGAACGGGTAAATCACGAAAATTACGCTATTTATGTCTCAATTATAAAAAGATGTTTTGGAAATAAGCATCTTCACATTAACTTTCAATTAAATCAAAAACTTTTTAATTAATTTTATTATCATTAACTGCTAAATTCATTCCAACTAAGTGTTTTTGGATTATGTTAAACGATATGCCTCAAGAATACTATTTTAGTATTTTGCTTTTATAACCGAATTTGCAAATGAAATCATGTATTTTAAATTCTGTCTCGCCTACTGATAAAATTATTTCTTGGAGAAAATTTATTACGTTAATGGTAGAAATGAAAATTTCAAGAAAAGAAAGTATTAATATGGTAACCTATTTACTTCGTCTGTTATAGTGAAACAGCCCTTGAATCTTTTTTCTTGTATACCTCACGTTTTTATTTATATAAAAATTTAATATCTGGGGAAATTTCATTATACAAAATTATTTAAAAGGAGTTGCGATAAGAATTTTTTTTTTTAAAAAAAAAGAACATATTTCCAAGTTAATGACATATTTTCCTTGAATTTAGCTTTCACTGATTACGAACTATAAAATGAGTCCGAATATTTTTTGTACTAGTCTATTTAGATGTCGACTATTCAACTGCAAGCCTGTTTTCCTAAAATCTCTTGGTTTACCTATACAAAAATAAAGGCTTGTAATTGTGATCCTATAAAAACAACTTAGAAACTTAAAAATGTTATTATAATAAAGGTTTGAACAGGTTATTAAGTATGGATGGATGCCTGTATTGCGCTGATATCACATATGCTATCAGATGGCTCAGTTATTCAATGACGTATTTTCAACTAGACAGACTAGTCTTCCTATGGCTACTAGGGCGTGGCGGGATCGTTAACAGGTTTATTAAAAATATCTAGTTCTCAAATAATTTTTTTTTTTTGAAAAATACAAATTCTACGAATGATAAAATGTTAGGATAATGTTTATGTCTTTAGTTAGAGTAATTGATGGTGTTCTTATACTTTTTATTACCTTCTTTGAGTCATTACAATATTTATAAAACTTGACACCTACATCAATAATGTCGTATATAAACGTGATTGTCGAGCAATCTGGGAGCATGATAAATAAACAAACGCATATTCGCGAGAATAATAATTAATAAAAGAAATGTTAACCTATAGTAAATCATTAACAAAAATATGCGGAAATGTGAAGCTAAAGGAAATCATCTTGTTAAAGGAAGGACTGCTTTCTTGCACTGACTAAGGCCGCAAGATACCCAACTGCCCCTATTACTTTGCTTTGCAATGAGTATAAATAAAGTTGCGAGTAATTTTCTTTGGTTGCTTAAAAGTGAAAAATATGAATTTACATAAACCTGAATTACCAGGAAAAACTAAGAATATATTTGATTGATAAATATTTCAATAAGAGTATATTATTTGTAGCTGATTGAAAATGGAAGATGTTGGTATACAACAAAATAATCTTTGAAAAACTGATCATATATTTTACACCTGGCTGTTTATAACAAAGAAGGAACGTTTTTGTATTGTTTATTTTTTATTCAACGTGAAATTGATATAAAAATAAGAATGTAATGTAAATAATCAGAATTACATGTAGAAGTCTCATGTATGATACTTAGAATTTAAAACTTGTACACTTTTTTAAATAAGCGATTCCCGTTTTGAATAGTAACATATCTTTAATCGAACTGAGGTAGGCTAGTTTCTTGAATTGCATCAGGTGATTTATTTATTTGGGGTTTTGTATCGTATTGAATTCTGAATAGCTGCATTTTAAGTTTTTTCATTGTGTTATTCTTTTTATTACATATACTTGTATAATAGGTAGTTAATATAGATCATTGGTTAATTAAACTAATGTATCTCACTTTATTTTTCAGAAACAAAGAATGTTTTTGAGATTGTTTGTTAATACACAATTTACATGATGTCTGATGCTGAAAATGTAGAAAAAAGTAATACACCAAATTCACCAACTGAATCCATTGAAAATCTTGACCAAAAGGAAACATTCACTGGCAGCCCAGAACATGCAGGTAAATGGTACATGCAGTTACATTTTAAAACTTTGTTTTTTATTTCTTGAAATATGTATTTTACTTATTTATATTTTTCCGTCCTTGGCGTGTGATTAATTTAGATCCAGCAACATCTGAAGATGGCAAACCATTTGTTGGCATGGAAGGAGAACTTGATTTTGAAGTTCTCTCACCTGAAAAAACTGAAAGACTTGAAGATCAAGCTTTTTCAATCCCGAATGAGGTAAAAAGTTTATTTATACAAGGAATTTTAATCGGTTTTATACATTAATTGATCACTGTTGCTCGTAAATTTTTAATCTATGTGTAGCGATTAAAGGTCGTGGTACGAATCAGTGACGCTAGAGCTGGTAGCCGAGTAACATAATCACAATACCAAAAGTAGATGTTACCTGACTTATGAAGCTAGCGCAACATTACTCCCCCCCCACCAGTGAGTCAACCGAGCGTTATGGCGAGTTGCTGCTTGCTTGCGTCAAATAGGTCTGATGGCTTTGTTTTTGCTTTCTTCCGTCAAGTGAGTCTGATGACTTTTTTTGCTTGCTTGCTTCAAGTGAGTCCGACGACTTTGTTTGCTGCTATTAGATGGCGCCGTGACTGTTGCAGGAGGTTGCGTTGTCAAAGTCACCAATTTATCGATTAAAGGTCGTGGTACGATCCTTTGACACTAGGGTCAGTAGCCGAGTAATATAACCACGATACCAAAAGTCGACTCCAGTATCGTAGATGTTATCTTGCTTGTGAAGCTAGCGCCACAAAAGCTTTTTATTGAAGCTGCAAGTGTGCTTCAAAATTATTCACAGTTCTTTGTATAAAGAAATGTAATATCCATTTTTGGTAGCTGTCAATTTCTTAACTTATTTTGTTCAATATCTGAAAGGAATTAAATCTAATTTTCTTTTGTTTGAAACACAATGTAAAAGTACTTAAAAATTCATGGAATTGTAAAACTTATGTTCAGAAATATTTTTATCTTGTTAATGTAGCTTTATTATCTTGGAAGGAATGATTTTGTTGCCAGTTTTTGATCATAGGTATATGATGACACAGCCTGTGATTCTTCATCCACCTGAGGTTCAGTATTAAAATGTATATTGTGATGAGGGGGAAGCTTGATTTATTCAAATGATTTATGTTTTAGAGTGTCAATTGATTTTTTTCTTCTTTCTGTGTGTATTCAGTGTTAATTCACTCTAAATAAAACTTAGATGTGCATAAAAAATGGTTGAAATTTTTGTCATTCTAGTCCTATTTGAAAAATACAGTATTGACCTAGAGATAAAAGAAATAACAAATATCTGACATGTTTCTACAAAATTCAATATTCCCCAACTTCTATTGGAATAATTTGGATCAGGTTTATACATTCTGTTCTATCTAAGTGTGTGAAAATCGGGGAGGGGAAGGAAAGGAAAAACAAACGTTGGCAAATAGGCTTTCAGGAACTTTTAGTGTTTCATTCTCACTTGAAAAAAATGTTATATTTTCTGATAGTTGCATTGCAATAAAATGTTATTATTTACTTTGCTATCATGTTTATGCTCCTGTATGCAACCCATATCGACCCGAGAACTCAAAGAATATACTGAGTGTTTATTGGTTGGTGGATTGTTCTCATATGTATTATTATGTTTGTTTGTAAAGATGAACATATAGTACAGATGTTTCTTTTTGGGGGGCTGTTGAAAACCTAAAAAATCGTGATTTGAGATTTTTTCATTTTTAAATTCTGCAATTTTTACTGTTTCAAATAAATAAATAAATAAAATAAAATCGTATATTTACTTTATGTTAATTAGAAATGTTATTTTTATATGAACTGACAGTTGAAGAAAACTCTCAGCTGGAATTTGCCGATTTGATGCAGATACACAAGGCAAGTTTAAGAAAGAATTGTTTGAGGAGAATTTTCACCACAAAACTATTTAACTGTTGCTATTGTGGAAGCCATCATATCCATTTTTAGAGATTTACCAAATCGAGAACTGCTGAACAAATGTTTGCATGGCAGTATGCAAAATACAAACAAGTTTTTAAAGGATGATATGATCTTGTTTTCCAAGAAAACATTTGTTTAGATAAAAGCAATTTTTTGATGAATATATGATGTGGTATGCTCTTTAAATGTAGAAAATGAGAGGAACATTTGAGTTTGAAGATTACTCCATACAAGAAATGAAATGTCTCGATAAGGAAAGACTTATCTGAGCAAGATATGCTAATTATAGAAAACAGAGGAAGAAAGAAATACTAAAAGGATGAGAGAGGCTGATAACAATGAATATAGTGCTGATAGATAAGTAAATTTAAATTAAAATGAATTTTTCTCCAAAGATTTCATGTTTGGGATGAAAAGGTCATGTCAAAAGTTTTCATGTTTAATTTATCTTAAAAAAAAAAACTTAATTTTTATAGATGTTCAATATTTTCTATGAGAGGCCTATTATATCTCTTAATATATGCTGAAATACGCTTTAAAAAACTTAAATATATTTTTTATAGCTTTTTTGTTTCAATGTATACAAATTTGATGTATCTAGTTAAATATTTTATAGGTTTACAAAAAAATTAAAAGTTAACAAAAGCTCATTTCATTATAATAAGAAAGGTGTAGTTGAACTTCCTAAAATTTTTTTAGCATGTAGCTATTGCAGATTTTTGGAAAAGGTACATAAAATAGTGTCAAATTGACATAGGTGGCATACAGGATTCCGATTTCCCTTTTAAATGTTGAATTTTGAAAGCTAATGCTTTCTAGTTGTTTAAATTACATTCATCTGCTGATTTTGAATTTCTGCGTTTTTTTCTTCATTTAATTCATACTAGCTTTTATCTGCGACTTCGTACGGAAATTTTGATGCGTATATTTGAGAACTGACAGTCTAATCATAATGTAAAATGTTAGCAAACCTTATGGATGAGACGTCAATTTTAAACATGAGTTGGGGTAACGAATACAGATTAGGAATTTTTAATTTCAAATAATCTGGTTTATTTTTATTCAAAAGTACTTCTGAAGGAATCGAAAGATCTAGTACTTAATAATGATTAATTTAAAATGTATCAAACACTACGAAAATAAACAGAATCGTTTGAAATAACTAGTTGTTATATCTAACCGCATTAGCGTGGGGGGAAATATTACTTAAAACTTTAAGGGTTTTTTCCCGTTTGCCGGACGCAAATGAAAAAGAAATTTGAGAAAATGCGGCAGAATTCTAAATTATTTGCTAACGGAAATATACCACTATAAACATATATGAAAAATACATAGCTATCGCAAATACAATTTAATTACAAAACACACAATGAAACAGCTTTGATATGCTGTCATTTTCGCCAAAAAAATTAGTTATTCACCACATTTTAGCGAAATGGTCGAATGTGGCTCGCATGGATTGTTTTAAAAATATTACATTTCCTATTTATTTTATTTCATATAATCACGTGCTCAAAATGATATCCTTCTGTTTTATTGGCTTTAGTCATAAACTTATTTTTTAAATCAGAGCTTTTGTAAATGCAATGTCAATTTGGAAACAGTTATATTTTTGTATGTTTGTAATCAAGTGAATGGAATCCGTTCCAGTTCCTGAAACTAATGAGTACAATGGCTCTGGTGGCGGAACCAATGGCACTAATTTCACTTTGACAGTTGCGCAACACTATCCATTTGCTTCATTTTTGAATTTCAATGCCTTACAATGTGGGCAAACTAAGTTCATAGATCCAATAGCAACGCATTGGTAGGAACTGTAGTCAATTGAAATATCATAGCTGAATGCCGTTCGTGAAATATTGAAAGTAGCTTGAACACGAAGCATTGCACGTGATTCTAATATTCTAATCCTTTCCATTTCATTTCGTTCTGCAAGTTGCTGTACAGTCCAATTAGATTGCAAATTAGCTTGGTTTGTAGCATTTCGAGTTCTACGACCCGAATTGCTACGCCCGCGTCTTATAGGTGGCATAGGTTAAAATGTACACGCTAAACAAATAAAGACACAACTGGTTTTCGAGCGAAGCGAAGATTTAAAAACAGCTAGGAAAATGCCGCAACAAAGAGGAAATGATGATGGCACACATACATCCTTCTTTTCTTTTTTTTCTATCCTTTTTTTTTTCTTCATTACTTTTCTTTCTACAAACCCTTTTTTCCCGTTGTTATTCTTTTTTTTCTTCCCTGCGCAGACTTTATTTTGAGCAGGCATAGATTAAATATCCATACAGACTTCACACTACGAAAATAAAAAGAATAATTTAATACATAATTCTTTTCAAAAATAACAAACACATTAATAGCTCTTCATGCCGTATTTATATATAATTTTTTTTTATCTTTAATAACAACAACAAAAAAAAAACTTTATATCAGAACACAATCAATAGAAACAATAAAAAATGAAACACTATCAAATAATAATGTAAAGGAATGTTTTTAATCAGTATAATCAGCTGCATAAAAACAACTATTTTCTTTCTTTTTTAAACTTCCTGTTTTCTATAAATGAAAACCAACTGACTTCGCGTATTTCTTTCTAAACAAATCATAATTTATTACTTCCTGCTATTTTACTCAGTTGGTGTGGGAGAAAGGAAATGAAGATTTTTGGCGGGAAAGTAACAACATATTTTTTATAACAGTTTTTTTTCATTTTTTCATTTTTTCTCTCCTTGACAACCATCCTCGTGTCTTAAACGAATTTTTTTTTTTTTTTTTTGAAAATTAGCCAAATCGGTCGATCCGTTCTCTAGTTTTGCGCTTAGCAACGCATTTCACGATTCATTTTTATTTATATAGATTAACAACTCTTTGATTTAGGTTGATTCTCATGCATCAATGACTGGAGAAATAGAAAAAACTGGAGCAGAGACTTTCCTCATTGCTGAAAAAGGAAATGAATTAAAGGTATTTATTTTTGTTTTAAAGTGTATTAACTAGGTCTTTTGTACCTTCTTTTCAAATAAAAAAGTAGCAGCACATAACAAAGATAAATTGTTTTTACATTTATAAAAAAGGAGAAATCTTTGCATGAAAGCATGGAGGGGGGATAATGCATTAACATGCATTTAAGATTTGCTTCTGGTTCTTTGATATTTGATTTCTTTTTTGATAATAAAATATGCCATTTTTAAAAATTCATAATCTGTCAAGACTTTTTAATAAGAAAAAGTTGTTATCTAAATCAGTTGATTATTTTTATCTTCTGCCTCATGTTCAGTGCTCTTTATCATTTTAATTTTGTAATCAAATATGCCTGGTAAAAAAATTTGGTATATATTTTTTTCTGTTTGATTAAAATAGATTTTTAATTTCAGTTTTGAATTACTGAACATGAAAATGACAATGAATTCTTAGTATTAGCTTCTATTATTAAATATATTTGCAGCTTAATGTTTTAGTATGATACAATGTGTTGATGAATACAGGCATATTTTTCCACCATGTTGTTGATTATTTCTTGTTTTTCAAATATTTTCTGAGAAATGTTTTGATATTCATCAATATTAATTTAAACTTTTTTTTTATCTTGTTATAGTTCAACTTAAAATTGTATCATATATGTGTTTATTCTAATGAAAGCAATTTAATAATCTTTTCAAGTTTTCTGAGGTTTCTTTCTTAGAAACAGAGTGCCCAGCTAGGAAACATGGGAATTAATTTTCCATTTTACAATAATACTGCATTGAGACTAATTTTGGATAATATCCAAATAACCTCAATTGCAAGGAGTCATAATCTACGCTCCTGAAATAATAATTATTATAAATAAATAGATAAATAAAGGATATTGGCATTGTCGGTTCATTTTGCACCTGGAAAATTGTTTGAATGATTGATACATGTTAGAAAGACATAGTATTCTATATGAGATAAAAATAAAATTTGTTTTGCAGAAAAAAAAAAGCATTTTATTGAGCATTTGGGGTACAAAAGGGGAAAAAACCACAATTTATGCAGATGAGAAAAATAAAGGTGTTTTCTTAAAAGAAAATCGTTTTTAGTTGGGGTTTTGTTTTCCCTGACGGCTAGCAAGGTTAGATGCCTTTGAGGCATCGAGCCAATGAGGCCATTAACCCTCCTGTTGGTGACCTTCAGATTGCTATACTTACGGAAAGCGTCGCGTCTGAATAACAGGTTTGTTCTTAAAAGTGTCAGGATTTGGACCAAAGGACTACTTTCCCCTTTTGCAATTAGTCCAGCACTGCGGGGTATTCGTATTAGCAGATGTCATGTTGTGAGTGACAGCTGTTGCTTATCGCAGTCTTTCGATTTCGAGGAGCATGTTTTTTTCAGTTGATCGAAATAACATCGATTGAAAATGCAGAAAATATGATTGTGTTTTTGAGGAATTTTGTTTATTTCATGAAACACTACATAAAATTTACATTAGAAATAAATTAGTGTATGCTTAATACGATAAGAATCTAATTTTTATGAGCTGCAAGTGTACGTTTAATATTTTTTAAATTGTGATATATTTCTTAAAATTTTTAATTCCCTTGTAATGTGAGATTATTTTTCGAAATTACATACAAGTGATTTAATTCTTTAAAAAAAAAATCTTTCAGCACATTTCCAATGTATTTCAATATTCTAAAATGAGCTTTTAAAATATTAAATGCGATAAGTGACACTGAGTTATTTTGTTTTTTCAGTATTTAGAAAAACAATTGTGTAATATGTAATGTAATTTCATGCCATATTTCAATTTCTGAGATATTTTGGTATTCATCTGCATGATAAATTTTTTTAATTAAATATGTTTTACAATAATTCAGCAATACTAAAATAACTGGACTGTGCAACTGATTTGCCTTATGACTGCAACAAATAAAAGTAATTGTCAAAATATTTCATTGTAATATTCATGATACAAACAAATTTGGTCTGGAAAAATGAATTAAATAATACATTTTATTTAGGATTATAACCAACCATTTGGCACAAGAATTTTATGAATATTTCAAAAGAAAGCTCCTTTAGAATATTAAGAACCATTTTAAAATAAATTACAATTAAAAAAAATCAACTTAAGTAATTCAGATAAAAATCAAAGCTCTCACTATTTTGCAATCAGATAACGACATATCTTTGGGTAAGCAAATCAGTATTTTAATTGCTGATGAATTGTTTATATTTTGAATATTGTCAAGAGGGATATTGTATAAAGATCGTTTTGTTTTAACATTTTTGTTAACTTTTTTTTTTTTTTACAATGAAACGATGCTTAGGATTTTTTTTTTACTGACTGAGAGACTTTGCAAAAATTTATTAAGGATTTTTAAATTAAAGCTTTTTTATGAGCCACCTTTACATTTACTATTCAGGACAATGAGTGTGATAAAGTTTCAATTTCTAAAAAATCGTGAATTGTCCTTTAACTTTCTCCTCTTCAGGACATGTTGAAGATCATACGAAAATACTTCTTGAAATAACATCTGTGGTTTAGCATTTCACCACAAAGACGTACTTTGTGGTGAAACGTTAGAGTACAATCAATCAGATGTTTTTCTAATAACTTTACTTGCATTTTTCTTGACAAGCCAATTTAAATCGAATTAGTTCTCAAACCATTCGGAATCTAATTCCATTTTCTTTTCCTTTTATTTTATTTATTATTATTTTTTTAAACCTTAAGTAAAATTATAATTGTTTTTAAGGTTTCTAATCGTGGGAATAAATATGAAAAACCCATGAGAAAATTTTATGTGTTTGAAGTTTTGCTTTAAGTGCTTAAATTTTTGGATTTCTATACTCAATTTCTTAAGAATATTTAAAACCCTTAGCCCTAATTAACATTAATTAGTTACCTCTTCAAAGTTTTGGGAAACTAAACGAACATTTTAGTTTCTTTGTTTGGAGTATTAGGAGATAGAAACTAATAAACTTAATAAATAAATTAATTAAAATCGCATCTAGTTAACTCAAATTTTACAAACAAGAGAAGAAGGTAGTCTAAATGTCAATTGCAGGCATTAAAATTTTTTTTAATGCTAAGATATGAGATTAAATTAGACTAATGAGTTGAAAAAATTACAATTTAAAAACACAAACTATAATTTCTTAACTTTAATTAAATTAACTTAAAAATCATTCATTTACTTTCAAGAGCATTAAAACTTTCAGATTAAATTACTCAAAATTAAAGGTATATAAAAATGTCAGTTAATATCAGTTTAACATAAACAGAGGTGTGTGTTGTATGTATGAGATTAAACAGTGAAATAAGTTTAATATTTTTTAAAAAAATTTAAAAATAGAACTATAAAAACTGCACTTATTGTAATTTTGAAAATATTAAAAACTAGATAAAAATATAAAAAAATCTCTACAATGCTTGTCTTTTTGTTTGAATTCGTCAAGGAATGTAAAATTCCATTAAAAAAACAATTTTCATTAATAGATTATTACATTATAAAAATATATGATTTAATATAATGAATGTAAATCTTATCTTTTTAAAAAAAACTCACTCTAATTTATTGGTTTTAAACAAATAAAATATTTCCACGTTTTTAATTACACATATTTATAAAAACAAATAAAATTATTTCATTAAAAGATGAAAAGTCTCATTCGTTAAGTAAAATTCTGTATATAAGTCCAGTGTCTTATTTTAAAAAATAAGTTGCATAAACAATCTCAAACAATCAACTATAGTTTCACGCTAGAAAGCTTTAAAATCGTATGAATAAATTTATTAATAATAATACTCATATATGTTCATTCTGAGAATATAGTTTCATACGTTTAATTTTATTCCGCTTATTTAAAACTCAATTTGGATTACCATTTATTCTCACAAGTAACGGCTGAGAAGTAAACGAAACTTTTAAAATGCTTAAAAGAACGCGACCATGAAGACAACATTCATATAGTCCACAGATAACGATTGACTTCTCCTTATCTCGCATTTCCTTCTCACTATCTCACAGTTTGAGTTTGGGGGAAGCGAAAAACTGGATTCTTAAAAATACGGGTAGTGACAGTTTTAAGGGGATTTTAGTTTCCGTCTTTTTACGGGTGTGGTGCTTTGAAGGGAAGAGATTCCGTCTTTTTGCGGGTTTGACGCTTGGTGGGTTAATGAAGGGCTGGGGTTTCCTGTCCCACTCCTCCAGAAGAGCTCTTTCCAGTTCTTGAAAGTTGGAGGGGGGGGGGTAGTAGCATCCAGAAATGCGTCTGCCTAGAATGTCCCAAACATACTCGATTGGTTTCATGTCCGGAGAACAAGCTGGCTAATCCATTTGTGTGATTTTTTTTTCCTCCAAAAGGAAATCATTCACCATGTTAACACGATGTGGCCTGCTATTGTTGTCCATTAATTTGAAGTTATCTCTGATTGTTGCAGCATAAGGGTCTACAATAGGGCTCAGGATCTCCTACATGTGTCGGCGACCGGTCAAAGCTTCATTTCTAATGATATCTAGATCAGTGCGCCCATCAATGGAGAGGCCAGATAGACCAACCTCCACCACCGCCAAATCTTATACTTTCGTGCACGAACACACGATTGTTTCTAGTGTCGCGTTCCTTTCAGATGAAAATACGTCTATTATTAGGATAAACGGAAAAACGTGACTCGTCAGAGAAAAAATATTGTCATTGATCCCCCCCCCAGTTCACATGCTCTGTTGCTCACTCCCTGTAGGTGCGACGGTGCCTTGCTGTTAATAAGAAACGCACCATTGATCGGCGAGCGTACAGATTTACAGTGAAGGCAGTTTCGGACATTTGGTGTCGAAACTGGGGTGCCAGAAGCCGAGCGAATGTGTTGAAGAAGAGTGGCATTCATATTTCTGTGTCTCCGAGCCGTTAGCATTAAATAACGGTCTTCATCGGGCTTTGTTTCACGCCTACGCCCTTGCCCTGATCTTTGAACTGCATGTCCAGCCTCCGGAAAACGGTTTCAGACCTGGAAATCATACTTTGGAAAACTCCAAAGACATCTGTTATTTTGACTCGTATTTGCTTCCCTTCAACTACCCGACAACTCTCGAAGCTTCTGACTTGGTTAAATGACTTCATTAAGACATCGCTCTCATCGAAACAACGCGCTTACTGAATGTCGATAAAAAAATTTTCGCTTTGTCTTTTATTTAGTTGAAGGCCAAATCAAATTCGCTGACGCTAAAGCGTCGTCTTTGACGTCACACTCAAAATTTGTATACTGCAAAGTTTGAAAATAAGAAAAATTTGCGTTTGTGACTTTCTGCCATTTTATTAAAAAAAAAAAATATGCTAATAATGGTATTTTATACAAGACTCACAATATCCTTTAATTGTTTTGAGCAGTGTATTTTGATCATTAAATCATTGGCAATGAGATGAGAAAAGTTTTTTTTTTTTTAACTTTTATAAAATAAGACAGAAGTTGCTTTTAACTGTAATTGGATATCTCCCGTGAATAAATTCAAAGTCTTAATTCAGGTAATTCTGCCATATTGGTCTTTGACAAGTTTAAGTCTAACGAGGTTATTGGGTTGCTGTGACTTGTGAAGGAGATTTTGGCTTTGGGGCCGGGGGTGGAGAAGGGGATTCAGGTTTGAAATTCACCCCCACCCGAATATTCACTTTGTAAAAGGGTGTTTGTCCCAATAAATCCTCCTGATTAAATGTCCTCAAGTTGTAGAGAAAGAAGATGCTTTCTCAAATGTCGTCCTAATTGATGGTAACATTACATGAGGTCCGTCCTAAAATAGCATTCTTCTTGCATCAAAACGTTATGAAAGTATATCTGAACTTAAAAAATTATTGATATAGAGGAGGCGGTGCATACATACAAAGTGGCTAGCCAACCGGGAATCAATAGGGAAACTTAATAATAAAACTGGAACCTTATATATATATATATATATATATATATATATATATATATATATAT
>JAOUZG010028879.1:197676-213694 GCA_026289955.1 Argiope argentata | reverse complement strand
TATATATATATATATATATATATATATATATATATATATATATATATATATATATATATATATATATATATATATATATATATATAATGACTTTAAATATAAATGTAATTACGGATCGATTTTCCAGCGGAAAAATTCCTGTTTAACAGAAGCTTCATCTAAAATAACTTGGAAGCTAATTACAGATATTTCAAAAATTTCCCTCATTTTCTCTTTTAAGAAAAGGATGTTAGTGCTTCTGACGCGAAATGGATGCGTTTGCCTTTCATTACTTAGAAAGAGATAAAACACAAATAAGCTTTATTTCGTGTTTCAATTTGAATAAATTTGCATTTCTGAAATAAATGCCACCATCTAAATTTATGATTATACCCTCTACATTTGGAAATAATCATATTCATGCGAATTTTATAGATAGAAGTGGGGCTGAAAATATTTTACTGAATGGTCCTTTTCCTCAATGAAAATTGAATTTCTACTTATTATCAACATCTACAGAAACCAAAACATTTTTTTAAATGTATTTTCTATCTTATTTAAAGAAACTTAATTACTGGAAGCGCTAAAGAATAAATGCAATATTTAAGAATATGAATGAAGAAATAAGAGTTCATTACTTTTTGCACCCTGTGTGAATATTAAGATTTTGGCAAGCAAATCTAAAGTTATCAAACATATTTTCCCCTACTGCTTGAGGCGTTATGAATATTATAATGATATTTGAATGAAATCCAAATAAACCTCGTTAGATTTAAACTAATAATTTGATTAATCCCATCATGTCTTATCCTTCGAAATCGTTCTATTAATATTTTATATGTATGATTATTTTTTTATAGACATCTAATACAAAATCCAGCTGTGTTGTGAGGTTATATATATAAGCTTAATTTTGACAGATTAGTGGATGGAAAAAAACTTTTTGAATAAACTATTTTATCATGGGAGGCATAAATTTTGAACTTGGACAAAGTCGGGATATATTCATTCTTACAAGAATACTAGAGCGAAAATAACTGAATCCCCCCCCCCTAGTGGTATTATTATTCTGGTAGGAATTTCATTGACGTGTATGTCGACTTAAGAAAGGGAATCATAGGTATTTTTGAAACAACTGAATAGGCGCCAAAGATATTCAATCTTTCGCTTATGTCATGGAGATAAAAGGAAAAGGGATTTTTAGAGCGTCTGTTGTCAATAATTAAATAAGAAAAGTAGGAGTGGATCAGGAAGTAAGAGAAAATTTTAGAATGAAGTAACAGGGACTAATTTAGGATAAAGTATAGAAAATTAATTAAAAATAAAATAAACGATATCTTTACATTTTTATATTAGTTGTTTATTCTATTCTTCTCCAAACAGATTTAAAGAAAAATTTAAAGTTATTTAAAAAGGAATATAAACTAAATTGTTCTGCTGACTTAGAAGTGTATTTTTATGAAAGTAATTTTTGACGAATTTTGTTGATAAAGAATTGAGAATATCAGTATCAGCAGTCCATTCTCAAATCACTTATTTTTGGATATAAAGAATCAATTATTTTAATCATTTATAAATTATTTTTGGAAATAAAGAAATTGCTGCCAACGGCCTAAAGAAAAGACAGAATCTGAATCATCGGTTTCTTTATAGAAAAATTGATTCATTGAACATTTTTTGTTCAAAGCCCTTCAATTTGAGAATATACATCAGTCATCGTTGTATTAAATGAGAGCACCTGAATAGAAAAATCTCGTTAAATATTCTAATTCCCCTATCTCACTGTAAAGGGGGATAAGTTTTTAGTTTCTTGAGATTACATTTGAAGTCCCGTTCCGACGACCTGTGTGCGTCTCAATACAATTACACTTTCCTCTCTTTCCTCTCTTGTGGTTTTCCGGGGCTCTTTGATGTCTACCGATAATTTGCCAGATAATTTGTCTGTTCATTTTACCGATGATTTAACATCCACTGGCGGGGGTAGTGATCATATGGCGATTTATGACCAAATCCTTAAGGCACAGGCACGACCTTCGTAATACAAGGCCTCACAACTTGTTTGTGACGTCACACGGAGAAGATGGTTGACTGCCGTGAGTAGAATCCCTCTCTCTTCCTTGATGTTTATGCATATTTTAAATTCACTAATAATTATTTAAATTAATTACTTTTATTTCATAAAATAGCTCATTCTTCCTAATGTTAAGACATTTTGCTTGCATAAAATTCAACATGATTTATTTTCCCCCAGTGTCAATAAAAGAAACAGCATGGTAGAAAATCTTGAGGTCCTCTATAGCTCATTGACCATTTAATAACTTTCAAATTTTCTAAGATTTGAATCAATATATATTTATTAGATATAAACATAGAAGTATTATTTGTTTTCATCTTGTTTTAATGGAATTTTTTTTATTAAAATTGTTAAAAATTATTAGATCTTTTTGCTAAAAATGTTTTTTTAAAGATTAAAATTAAAGTAATCGTTAAGACTTTTTTAAAGTTTTGGATGATTTTTTTATTGTAGTAGCAAGTGATACATGCATTTTATAAAAATAATTGTTTACTTTCAAATTACTTAAGAGGTTTCAAATGTTATATTAATGTATTTAATATAAATTTTAAATTTTTCACCTAGTAATTCTGTTGATCAAAAATAATTACTTTAGCAGATTTGTTTTTTCAAGTTAAAAACTGCTTTCATTTTATATATTAATAGTTCATAACAATTTAATAAACCAGACTTTATTATATCTGAATTTACCAGAAAAAATAAAAGAGAATACAAATGAAAAAAAATCGCATACTATTAGAATCATAAAACTTTATTTTCAGAAAGACAATAACTAAATACACTTGTTTTCTAACTTTATTATAAATTTCACACAGATAAATGAAAGTAATTGTATTAAATAAAGTTTAAATACAAAATTATTCATAAAGTTGATTACAATATTAAAAAACAATTATGGTAAAAGCCAATTTACAATTTTAACTATTACTTGCTATTCTTGAAAAATATTAAATAATTTTATCATCCCTCCTCTTTTTCATGTTAGTGATTTAGATTTTTTTTTTTTTTTTGCTTTCTTGTTTTTGTTTTTTGCCCTGAACTGAAGCTTTAGATAATTTTTTTTCTTAATATAATTATTTTAAAATATATTTGTGGAACACTAAACAACTTTCCAGATAATAGAATTGAACATATGAGCTCCTAATTTGAAAGAAATTATCAAAGAATGACTTACCTTAGGAGATTCAGAAGTGTCTAGACAAATAAAAATTGTGTTTGCTTTTTGTATTATACTCCATGTATTTGATTTAGTCTTTGAATTTTAAAATGAAGTAAGCAAAATTAACTTTTTTATCTCCTTTTTTTACTATTCCTGGAGACTGCTATTTAAAAACTGCTTTTGTAATTTCCCATATCTTTACGTGTTGCCCTATCCATTGGAGTTACTCTTCTTGCTTTTAATTTCAAGGAAAAGTAAGAGGGCTAATTAGGGAAAATTGTAGGCAAAGCACCAGGTACAAGCCTAGAAGACAAAAATTAAATTCTTGAGATAAAATCACAAAGAGAATAGATGTTTTTTAAATACTTAAACTGAAAGTTGACGTATATTGGGCAGTATTAAATAAAATCATATGGAGTATTCTATAGTAAAACTTTAAATCAACAAATATTCATTCATCCAAAACAAATAGTTCAATATTATGTTGGAATATCTAAAGTAATTATTTGTACTACTACTCAAATAATCCAATATTCTACATGAACTAATCAATTGATTAAAAAGGTGTGAAAAAAAGATTTTAAAACAGTAACTTATTATTTTTTTTAAGATTTAGATATTTTGTGAAAGTTTCATTCATTTATAATTGAAGGTTATGCATAAGTAATGATGTTTAAAAATAACAATAAATATTAAATGTTTAATACATAATCTGATGATTTATAGAACAATAAAAAACTACTTTTTTTAAAGCTTATGTAAGATTGCAATTCATATAGTTTCTACAGCTATTTCTAACTTTACATAATATTCCAGAACTATATATATATATATATATATATATATACAAATAAAATTTTTATTATTAATTAAATGATTTATATTTTTATAAGTGCATAATAATATTAAATTACTTAAGTATCTCGTAAGATTTTAGTAATAATTATTAAAAATTTCTAATAAATTTTCCTTTTATACTCCATTGGTACTTGAATAAGTTCTCCTGTACTTTCATTAAATGCTTCTCTAACAGTCAAAAAATTATTTTCTTGAAACTGTTTAGCAAAAACCTACATATACAAAACAAAATTAGGCCTAAATCATATTATATTTATATGAAGTATAGCAAAAAAAGATACAGAAACAAAACATTTTAAATATTAACAACAAAATGAAAAAAGACTATGGGAAGTAATAATAACACAAAGAAAATTTTTATTTTGCTCAAGCAAACTATACCAAAGTAATTGGAAGTATAAGCAACTAAATGTAGAGCAAACAAAAATGACGGGATATAAATGGAAATTATGCATAATTTTAAATGTTTCGCAGTTCCAAATAATTAATTAACAAAAAAATGTACCAAAAAATCAACTTACCTTACTATATTTAATTGGCACGAAATTGTGCCGCTCTATTGTGGAGATCCATGCACTTTTAGTGTTACCATCACTTGGAAACGAAAATACAGAAACACTGGGGCTATTTTTTGTGTAATTACTTTCACAATTTGAAACGCAGCAAGCACTAGGCATCATTATTGCGATAAATTAAATTTAATATGGTAAAAAATCCTAAAACTTTCAAGCAAAACCAATAACACAATCACCGTTCTTCACAACGACCACGATAATCCGCAACCTTTTACACTACTTGCCTTCAGAATTCTTCTTGAAAGTTCATCCAAACTCGTGACGTTACGGGGTGAAAGCGTAAGCAGTTATGAGGCCTTGTATTACGAAGGTCGTGGCACAGGTCGTCGGAAAGTGACTTGTGAAGTATGATGCTATTAAGGCAGCAGGAAGATGAAAGAAAAAAAAGCATTAATAGTTTTTTTTCTTTATTTCATAACAAAAAGTGTAATACGCTTGTTATGATGTAATTTAATAATCTTCATATCATAATAGGGTTAGATAATACTTTTAAATATTTAATAGAAGTATTTCTCAACAATTGCGTATGCTCGGTGAATATCAGAAACGAAAAAGATCATTCTAATCTCTAAATATTTTCATATAGTATAGTATAATCACATTTTAATTTCAAAATAATTCCATTTACTTTTTAATGTATAAGATAAACTTCTTATAATTATTATTTAACACTAAGAGCGAAAGCTTAAACCTGTCCCCCCCCCTTGGCAATGATTGTGGTAGGAAATAACTGAATTATCCCTGAAGATTTAAGGAAACTTAAGAACTTAAATCTTCAATACAGTTTCCAAAGAAAGAAATCAAAACTAATGATCAGTTTCAATTTTTGAATCCAAACAACTGAGTATAATTTGCTTAAAATGCTTCAAATGTCTATTATTTTAAAAATATGTTCTTGAAGCGGACTTATGTATTCTTCAATTCCATATATCGATCAATTCAAGAAATGATCTTATTTAAGTTGTTTAAAAGTTATCTGTGATTTATGACAAATATTTCATTAAATTACAGTTTATGGCATTAAGTAAAAGCTTTTGATTTGGAAAAAGCTGTAAAAGTGTAATAAGATTACACTTTTATTATACTGTTTTACAGAATAATATAATTAATACAGAATATGCTAATATATAGAATGAGTCTAGTTTTAGTTGAAAATCACGTGAAAAATACTTCTATAATTACACTTTGCGGTTTAAACACTTTTATAATTATTTTTGGGGATTTTTAATGTAAATCATTAAACATTCCTCACAAAGTGGGGAAATAAGACGTAATTTCTTAAATGTAAATGAAATAAACAGTACATTTTGCATTTTTATTGTAAAACAACAACAACAGTAGTGCTACTTCAGAAACAGTTTTGTCTTGAATTTTCAACATTTTTTTAATTTATCCCTTCAAACTCCGAGACTTCTCTCCAATTCCACCAATTCAGGATAGATCTTTCCTACTGAAACTTGTTTATATGACGTTCGTCATAAACATAGACATTTCGCGGAAAGTGCTCTCTGGTTGACACACAGTACCATGGTGCAAAAGGGGAACAGAACCAGCTATCATTCTCTCTTGGGGTGTAGTATATGCTGACCCTGGAGGTGGGGAGGTGGTTCCCTGTAGTCCAATGGCTGCTGAGCTTGCTTCTGTTTTACATTCCATGGGTGGTATTCACCCATTCCATCCATGGGAGCAGACCTCTCATAAGAAGGTTGATTCCATATCTTCCACCTTTCATCTCTTTCTCTATTTCTTCAAAAGTCCAATCAGATTCATGGTCTACATTCTTTTCTGTCCTATTCTTGTGTGATCTTAAATAATCACGTAAGGGCCTAGTTTCATATTCTAAAGCAATTCTTTCAAGCTTTCAGTAATCTACACCCAACCTTGTAGCACCATCTTTCTTTTTAACTAATACAACTGGACTCGAATATTCGGATGAGCTTGATCTTATAATTCCTTGTTCTAACCATTCGTTGATTTGCTTGTTGACTGCTTGATTCTCAGAAAATGATTAGCGTCGTGGAGACTAGCAAACTGTTATGTCGTTTTTCAAGATAATTCTCTTGGACACATTTGTCGTTTTGGTCTTCATTGGCTGATAGTTGATTGATTCAGTTCTTTTATTCGTTGATTTGCAACATGTGTGACTTCAATTTCGACTTCCGTTTTCGCCTCGTATACCTTCGTGTGTAGGAATCGAATTTTATTTTCATGTTTATGGAACTGAACGCCTTCCTTGTCACAGTAGACGAAAGCATGTCCCACAATATCTGACTCGATTACTGCTAGAAATTCCAAATACGGCGTAGTCACAACGTGCGACGTCAGAAAGTAATCTTCTCCGTCTAATTCCGTTAGAACGACCTTTTTATTTGAACTTCTTATTTCCCTGTTCCGGATGACACTACAACGCTTTTCGAGAGTTCTGAGGGTTCGAGGATCCCTTCGCCTTTATCCTCACGAATGAGCGTAGTTGTACTGCCGGTGTCGATGAGAGCTTCAAAGGTCTTGTTTTCCATGGTTATTTTTCTTGTCTGAATTCTTTCACGAGGATGAAGGATTTGGACGGGAGAGCTTGTAGATCTATTAGTTTTTGAACTTTAGGAGCTCTTTATACAATCCACTGCATAATGGCCTGTTTCTTTGCAATAACTACAAATTAGTAGTTTACTTTTAACTACGTGCATATTTCCGTTCGATTGAAAATGTTTCTTCTCATACCTATGGTTTCCATCTTGGAAATTTTTGAGAATAATTAACGTTTGAGAAAAATTGTCTTTGAGAATAATTAACGTTTGATCCCCTGGCTTCATTTTTTCTTTTGGTGAATAGATTAGAAGGCTGATTTTAATGTTCTTCGGACATCTTCGTACACTTCAAATTTTTCCGTTACTTGGGCGGGTGAGATAGTGTTAGACCACTTGTTTAGACAATGTTCCTGAAACTCTTACGATGCTTTCTTCTTCATTTGGTCGGCTATAATTAATTATTGTATCTGATAGAAAGTTTCTACTTTTAAACCAAAATTCTATCCATCAAAATGGGTCTGTATTCGTGATGAAAATCCTGTCATGTTCTTTCATTGGAGTTTTGGTGAGAGATAAATAGTTAAAGCAGTTTTTCTGGAGATAATTTGAATTTCAGTAGTAAATTTTTGACGTAGTCTTAACCATTATATTTATCTAATGACTCTTTGGTGATCAGGTGAGCAACTTCAATAGGTATCAGCCCTATAACTTTCTGTACTTAGTCATTTATCGGCAAGAATGTTAATTTTGCATGTCGTTCAAATAAACTGAAGTGCAAACTGATACTATCCTTCATATTAAACTTAATGAAAAGTTTTATGGATTGGCTTGATTCATACTAAGGCACCTTCGGCGACGTTCTTTGAAACTATTCTGTGCTGAGCCTTTAGTCGTAATTTTACCAGTTCCTGTTCTCTTTCTTCCTGTCGAATTCTTTCTTCGTTTTCCTGGCACATTTTTTTTTCGCTTTTTTTTTTACTTTCTTTTTGGACATGTTCCTCTACTCTGCTGTCGAGCATTGCTTTAGTATCCTTTTCAACGTAATTAGGATCTGAGATGACTACTTCTTTAATATCAAGTTTGGTCGTGCTAGCATTTGTTGTCCGTTCCAAATCTTCGACGAGTTTTAGGACATCTTCCTTTTCCTTTTAGTAAGTTTCCCTTCCTTTTCCCGTAGGTAAGCTATTTTGCAAAAAGATGTCAAAGTGGCGATTCAGAGAACAAATTTAATTTTAAACTTAGTACTATATTTCTTTAAAAAATAATCGTAATGTGAGAAATTTGTTAACTCATAAAAGTTCATTTTCTCTAGTAATAGGAAAGATTAAACGTAAGTAAAATGCAATTATTGATATCTGGATAAAATAAACAAAGGTTGAAAATGACACTAACAATATTCATAAAAAAAAAGCTGAAAAAATTATAAAAGAGTAGCATTTTTAATTAAAATGGATTTGTCTTAATCGTTTCCGGCCCGCGTCATTTGAAGTTTTTGAAATGTAACGGAAAAGTACAAACACTGTGTTTGATAGACAAATGTATTTTCCACTCATTTTTTTAAAACTTGCTTCCTTTTGCAGGGGGGGGGGGGGGGGGGGGTCTCGTTTGAGGATACCGCCCATTTAGAGAATCTGTAAGAAAATCTTTCGAAATTATTGCATAAATTCCTTATGACAACAGCAGTAATTTTGAGTATTTTAGGTTTATAGACTCTTTTATTCATCTTCTAGGTAATTAGAAACATTTAAAATATTAAATATACAAAATATATTCACTACAAAAATTCTAATATAAGTCTTATAAATAATTAAAAAATAAGAATTTTTACAATTTAATATAGATTGTGAATTAATTCAACGAAGAATAAAAAATTATCGTGTTAAAATGCTAAAAATAAATATTTACTACTAAATTTTATTTTGCAGAAAATTGTTCAAAGCATGTGAGAGTGTCTTTTTGTCTAAAATATAATGGGAAATTATAGTTTTGCATATTTTTCTTGTTTTGTGCACATATTTTTTGACACTGCGGAGCGAATATTTTCGAGCGTGGACACTTGATGGGCATATGTTGAACATTTTCTTTTTTTAAGTTTCGTTGTAAAATTTTTTTAAGCTGAATGCAGTAATAAGAAATGAAAAAAAGAGTTTAAATAAAAAATTGTGTCTATATAAAACTAAATATTTGCAGTAAAAACAAACAAACCTGCCTATGTGGGTGAAACATAAGTAACAATCTAGGAGGGGGAAGGAAACTTTGAATGTGAAATGTTTTCTAGTTTCAAACATGGGTTTCTTTTACCCGAATCTGAAGTTAACCCCCTTCCCCCAACACAGAATATTTATAACATCCTTATCCACAAAATATCAAATTACACCTCTCACATGAAGAGAGGCGAACGAAATAACAGGCTTCTTAGACGAACGGTGTTATTAAATGAGAACATATGTGAATCAGCCAATTTAGTTCATTCTTAAATTAATTTCAAGATTAGACAAATTTATAATTTAAAACCTCATGGATATTGTGGGAAAATGAATGATTAAGTTTAATAACATTACATTTCTTAAGAGGCAAAAAAAAATTAATGCAACAAATCCGGGAAATTTTAATGTAAAATTAATGCCATTAAAAAATGAAAATTGCTAATGCTACGAAATTTTGCGATTTAGAAGCCAATAGTTTTTTTATAGAAAATTTTAAAATTGGTGCCCTTTTTTGCAATTACAGCCCCTGAGAGGATTAAAGTATGAACAATAAAATTATATTGAAAAATTTATAGAAAAATAGTATTTTTTAAATTTTAATTCATAGCAATGTTTCACCAAGTAGAAGAGAGGGAAGAAACAAACACACGCGCGCGCTCACGCAAAGTAGTCGCGAAAAAGTATTCCTAAAGCAAGCAAAATAAATCTCCTTAATTGCAATAAAAACGTTATTTAAAACAAGGCTCTGAAACAACAAATGAAGATTCTTCCTCAATTTTTAATTCTTATTTTTGACGAATCCAAAAGGTGGGGGGGGGCATTTAAACCTTTTCCACAGTTTAAAAAGTAAAATATAAAAAGTAAATAAATATAACTGAATATTATTGACAGATGGCTAATCTCTTTGAAACCACCGAAATAAGCAGTCACTATGAAATATTCATAACAGCCAGAGCCAACTTTTGAAAACGGATCGAACTAATTTGTATTTCCAATACTTTGATGCATTAATTTTTTATAGTAACTTTACAAGTTACTTATAATTATAGTTGTTATAAGCATTTTATAAAATATGTAGAATTACATATACCCTTATTTCATTTTACACATATATTTTAAAGAAACTTCCTGCTTATCTCTTAAGCATGAATCAGTTAATTTTTCCTATCATTTTTTAAGATTTTTTTTTCATTATTCTGTCATATTAGTTCTCCTGATACTTTGTATTTAAACTTGTATGAGCATCATTTTTTAAAAATATAGTACATACGAACCTTATATTTATAGACTCATGGAATTGAAGATGGGGAAGACGACGGAGAATGCTCTGATGTAAGTCTTTTAAAACTCTTCGTACTTGTTCAAATAATTATTAAAACAACTGTCGGTATCCATTCATACTTAACGAACTGAACTATTACACATAATATTTAAAAAGTCTCATTTAAAATTAATTCTTAGGATGAAGATCTTGAGGAGGGTGAAGTCAAAGATGAAAATGAACCTGTTGCAAAAGCAAAACAGATTTGTAGATTCTTTAATCGTGGAATGTGCTTCTATGGTATTCAATGTCGTTTCCTGCACCTGAACAACGATATGAAAGGTAACTACAACATGTTTTCACCAACTCCTCCTAGGGTATATGAGACAGCACACATGAGCAGTATGATGGTCCCTCCAGGCCAGCATGGAATAATACACAGATCTGCTCCAGTAATTATGAACAATTATTTTGTTTGGTTTTAGTAAAAGTTAATATTTTTATCGCGACTGTTATTTATTGGTAATTCTTCTTGTTTTTTTCTTTCAAAACAGCGTTCAGCTCCAGATTTTATGCCAATTCCTCCTCTGTTACCTGCTCCAATCGAACAGCAAGAAAGTGCCTGGGAGAAAGGTCTTAGAGAGGCCAAAGAACTTTTAAAGAAAGCCAATCAACGGAAAGAAGAGCCTGATTTTGAAGAAAAACGGTTGACACTTTCTATATCTAGCACTGATAGAAATACTCAGATAAACGATAAAGAAAATGATAAATTTGGATATAAAAAGAAAAACCGAGAGGATGTATATAAGTAAGCTCTATTTTATTTTGATCTGATTATCGTTTGTTGTATTATGACAAGTTGGATTTGTAACTTTGTATGAAATTTTAGGTATGGGGATCCTGCCTATAATAAAACACACTTCGGAAGTCGCTACGAAAATTTTGAAATTCGATATACGGTAAGAGTTTTTATTATAATTATTTTTCGCAACAAGTGGCAAATGCGAGTTAGTGTAAATTTTTTTTTCATGATTTTATGTTGGACTTGCCAGTTATTATGTTTTAGAGAATTCGGTAGGTCTAATGCATATTAAAATTTTTGATCGAATGAACTCTCAGTAACGTGGAGGTTCGTACTTAAGAGTCTTCTGATCATGCTTTAAATGTATCAAATCTATCCCAAAATAACCGTTGCCCAAAAATCAAACATCAATGTTATAAACTGGATATTACTTTTCCTCTTTGTTTGAAAGGAATTTATTGTGTAAATGTGTTTTTTGTTAGAATGTAGATAGAGGCATAAGATCAAGGAGGAGAGCACATGGGGAAAGACGATTTAATCAAAGAGAAGACAGCACTGGCAACTGGAGAAACGGCGATCGTATGGAAGACATGGAAAAAATTAGAGCAGAAGCCTATTTTGATCCTTGGAGAAGGTATGGATAAATATATGGTTAATTTTTCTAATAACACATAATTTTGTGATACAACTGCCTTTGGGCTTCTCTATTAGTGAACAGGCCATCGAGGACAATAAATTGTTGATACGTTGAAAATATATTATATCTTAAGTTGAGCAGTTCCTGGATTCTTTTGTGAAAAATTCCTAAGGTTTTACAGGTAAAATTAGTGAACCTGTTTTTATTTATGAAGGAGTGAATTGTACCTTATTCAAATTTCAGTCACCTGTTTATGTCATTTGAAATCACGCATACAAAAAAACCCTCTTATATTGGCATTAATTCCGTCTAAGTTTTAGGGTGTTATTCTGTTTGTTAAAGTATACCGCTGATTATTCAAAACTGTATCAATTTAATTAAAGACACACACACTAAGGGTGGTTATAATTAAACTTCCCCTATAAACAGTATCCTACAATTTAAAACGGATGAACGGATTGTAACTAAATAAGATTTATATACTATGCAAGAGATGTGCTCTCGTAATTTCGAAAAAAAAAAATGTTCCAAAAGATCCGCCAGAGGACGCCTTTTCTACAAAACATTAAATTTAATACGGAATACAGAAAGAATATTAACAAGAAAAACAATTATGAGTAATAAAATGTAAAACCGGGAAAAGCTGTTAGTTCTAGAAAGTACTTTCTGTTAGTTCAAGTTCTAGTTCTCTAAAGCTGTTAGTTCTAGTTAGTACTTTCGAAGAAGAGGGTTATGCAAAACAGGTTAGGGTATGAAGCGTTTGCAAATGTCATATTTTTTATCGATGTTTCCACCTGTAATGATTAGGATATCTTTAGTTGAGCATGGTTATTGGTGAAGCTGTTTTAGAAAAATAAAGGAAAATGCATCTGCTGCAGTTCGTGAATTTTGTTGTGTAAAGAACCTACATCATGGACCAATGTCTACTAGAGTTATCCTGGCCGTATATTTCCATTCCCTACCCTATTTTATGTATGAAAAAAGTGAGCAATACTATTGTTTCTCTCCTCTGGTGACGGCATGCTTGCTGTCGCTTAGATTTTCGACACAACTTGTTTGATGCGTCTTATAACTATATCGCATAAACTGTATAAATTCAATTTAATCTTTGCAATCTTTTGCTATGTTTTTCAGCTACTATTTTTTAAATTTTCTATTTACCTTTGGTAATTTTATTGAATTAAAATAATTAATAACTTCTAAACATCTGAAAGAAGGAATAAAAATGTTATATCCTTCATCTTTCATTCAACAAAGTTGTCAGTCACGTAGTATGTAGTAATGGAAGGATTGTTTGTATTATAATTAATTCAAAATTAAATTTTACATTAAAAATACTATGCATAAATGTATTCCAAGCAACAACAGATTATCGACTAATAATTTATAAGTCTTAATTCATAAAAAAGAAATTTCTTTTATATTAGTAAGTTGTTTATATCTTGTACAACAGAACAAATAAGACATTTATATTGTTTCGTTCTGTGGTGTAATTTGTGCTCTCACTTCAAAGGAAATTTATGGGTATCTAAATTTAGTGTTTTCGCATATCCTAAAATAATTTTTTTCATTATTTAGCAGAATTTTTATGCTAGTCAATAGTAACAAAACTTAAATCCTTATATTTTTAATGTATAATTTATTTTAAAGCTGTGTTTTTTGTTCTGCTGATGTATATATTTTCTGCTCCATTTATCGGTAGTTAAAAATCTTGGACTATTGCAGTGATTCCAATTTAATCCTGCACAGCATGTTTTTTTTTGTTCTTAATATCTCAAAGGTTTATAAATATATCAGAATATAAATAGTGCTTGGAGCAATTTAAAAATCAATTTAGAAACACTAATTGTATTTCTTTACCACAAAGATTCATTTTTCCTGTAAAAAATATCCGCAACTTTATTACAGTTTAAAATTTTATAATATTAAAAAAAATGTTAATATAAATATGAATTGCTATGTAATTAATGTAAAAAATAAACTTATCTTGCCCTCTGTTATTGACTCTTTTAAATAATCATAACATTGAAACTAGTAAAAAGCATGTTAGCTATTTAAAGTATCAGACATTTTGCTCTTATTTGAAATTTTTACTATGAGCATTTTTTAATTAAAGTAAGTAAATAGGCTATAAAACATCAATATCTAAAAGTAAGAACAAAACAAGCGATTTAACAAAATTTGAACAGAATTTTAAAATATGTGATGAACTTTTATTATCTATAATGGGTATTAAGATCACAAGGTTTATTTTACTATGATTATGCTGCATTTTAAATAGCAATGAATGTAAAATTATACAACTCAGGCTTGGAACAAAAAAAGCTGATCTTTATAAATTAATGCATTGTTCCAAACACCAAGGAGTAAAATAAGTATGATTAATTGAACAATACAATGATTGAATTTTTATGAAAAGTTCTGCAGATACTAAAATTACTACTGAATTAGAAAAGGAAATTCATTGATGTCGAGATTGAAAAAAAAATATTCAGTAAGATTTGATTCTGAAATGTAACAAACCTGTAAAAATCATGAATTTCCCAATTTTTTTTTAGTTAAAATAATAATAATAATAATTTATTTTTTGATTTGTGTTTGTATAGAAATATTCATTTCTACTGAACTATTTATGATCAACCTTTTTTCTTTGAAAAGCACTTAATTTATTCATAATGAACTAATTCAAATTTAACACTAGAAAAGTTTGACATTTTCATATAACAATCAATATTACAAAATTAGAAAAACGATGTATTGCAATAACTGTAATTTATTTAAATATAAGTTGAAAGAATCAAATATATATCATTTATATTTACCATTGCAATTAGAGAGAAAACTATAATAAGGAAGAAATAATATTTGTGCCTCGCTCATAGCTTATGAGAATAATAACATTATTCCAAAGAAAGCAAAGTTTGCTTACATTTTCTGTAATACAAATTTAGAAGAAGCGATTTAGTAAGTATAAAAAAAAAACAATTTATTTCTTGTAATTTTATATCAAATATAATTTTCAGTGTATTTAATATTTTTGAAAGTTAAAATTTTCGTTATAGTTTTAAGCATCAATATAAACAATGGTAACATATTAAAAAAAATTTCTATGGAAAAACTATTTATTAAAAATATAAAATCAAAATACAATTTTGTTTCAAAAAACAAGAAACAACCCTTTCAAACGCATGTAAAGTATAAATTTTATTTACAAAATATATGCAAGAATATATATAAAAAGCTTTTCTATCCTTTAATAAATTCTAGAAATATTTCCAGCAACATAGATACTAACTCTCTATACTTTTTTTTTCATTGCAGTTATTATCTATTTACAGAAACAAGAAAAGCATTTTTCTTATTAGAAATTTTACATTCCAAGTAGAGGAGATATACAAATAAAAATGGGATAAATTTAAGCTTTTTAATTATGCAATATACATATAAAAAATTGAATAAATCATTCGAAACTTTTTCAATAAAAGATTCTAAGCAAGGTATTAGGTTGATATTTCATATTTTCTGTGAGGTACTGCTTTCTTTTTCTTTTTTTAAGGGGGGGGCTTGAAGCCCTTCAGATGGATGACCATAGGTTAGTCATTTGTTGCCTCTTGTTATTCCAACAGCTCTTTGGGCAATGAATGTGGATTGTTTTCTTTTTGATACTTCAGCGTTTCCCTCTATAGGAACATTACTATTAAGAATTGCCAACATTTTTTTTCCACTTTCTTAATACATTTTAACTTTTTTCTGAACTGTTGGAAAAATAAATTCAAGAAAATCAGTTACTATAATAATATTATTTATTCTAACACCACTGATTTTTACTTTGAAATTCTCTATCACTAAACTTTTAGATAGACATCGACAATCATGTACAGCCTTTATTTAATTAAATGTTTTGTAATAATGACTATAAAAATAAAAATTTTATATATATA